>JASXSY010002604.1:0-60152 GCA_034509805.1 Sipha maydis
GGAGATAGAAGGCACAAAGCTTTACATCCACCATTATTCTTTTCACAAGGGTTGTATGCTCCTAAATTAATAAAATAAAAAATAAATAATTTAAAAAGTAATTACTAACTAAATTAAAAAACAAAAAAAACTATTTTTTAAAAAAATTGATAAACCGGTTAATATAATATTTAAACACATTTTTACCAGATCCAAGAATATCATAAAATTAGTTTAAATTGTACACATGAAGTTAAGTCTTATAAACTATAAAATATAATCATAATATATTTACTTGATGGCTGTAACAAAGGATGTACAACTTTTAAATCCATTGGTCTATATGCAAGTGATGTAACATTTTGACAATCTTGACCTGAATATTTATGACATCTATGAATACTTTTTGTTTCCCAATCAGACCAATAAACAAAATTTTCAAACATTGTAATTGCAAAAATATGGTGTATATTAACAAAAGGATTCATCTCTAGAAAAATATTTTAAATATTAGTTAAACTTCACAAACAATTTTCATGATTAAGTTTTAACAATTAATTTACTTCTGTTTGTGATTACACGCATATTTCCTCCATTTAAGTCACAATAAGCAATATAATCTTCTTTAGCATCAGCCCAAAAAAGTTCTTCTGTGCTTAAGCTTATTGCTAAGGCATTTGGCCAACCCAGTGATTCGTTTATTATAGCTTTAGGTTCACTGCCATCCATTCCAGCTTTACCAATATAAGGCACCTCTCCCCAATCACTCCAATACATGTTTCCTCGTATAGGATCTAAACTGATAGCTCTAGGCTCTTGTAGACTTTTATTTATTAGAACTTTTCTAAATTGACCATTAAGCTTAGATACTTCAATTGTATCTTTGCCTTTGTCACACCAATACAAATTTTTAGCAACCCAATCTACAGCAATACCATCAGGACTATATATTACTGGACCATGCAATCTCTAAAAACCATATATGACAAGAGTTAAAAAATAAAAAATATATACATATTTAAATATGTACCTTACCTCAACTAAATTATCCTTGCATTTTCGTTTAATTGTACTACCTTGATTTGTTATGTCAGACCAATAGAAACAATTATCAGAATAATCATAATCAACAGCAACAGCATTAGTTAAATTATTAACTAAAATTTCAGTTTCCATTCCTCGTAAATCAATCTGTTTAATATAGTGTTTACTTGCAAAAACTAACATTGGTTTCTCAACTGAAAAAAAATTAATATTAATAAGGTATTTCATTTAATTTTTGAAACTTAAAAACCAGTTTCAATTTTGATTGATAAAAAATATAATTTTAAATCTTACTTGTTGAAGCTTTGCATGAACGGCCATCTGGTAATAATGTATAGCCTGCAGTACAATCACACTTAAAAGATCCAATTGTGTTGTAACAAATTTGGTTACAAGGTTTAACTATTTCAGTAGAATTACATTCATTAATATCATGACACAATGAACCCACAGACTTATATCCCAGAAGGCATAAACACTCATAACCAACAGGATGATCTATGCATAATTGTTCACAAGGCCTGGATATTTTGGTAACATTTTCCAACATACACTCATTTATGTCTAAAAAATAATTGTATACATTTAATACATACAATGATTTTTCTATTATCTTTTTATAATAGATAAATAGAAATAATGAAATTCAATACATTTAATTTTTTAGTTGAATAACATTTTGGTAAATATTTACCAGTAAAATTATCATATTTAAAGAAATACTTACTACACTTATTTTCATCGCTGAAATCTCCACAATCATCTTGTCCATTGCAAGTAAGATTTGCATTAATACATATTTTATTACGACATAAGAAATTATTAGGCCATGAACAAGTTTTGTCTCTATAATTTTCTAGAAGAAGAATTGATAAAAATAATATAAATATTAAAAAAATATTACTTATTTAATACTTACTGCACTCTTCAGTATGTACATTTTCATCAGAATTATCACCACAATCATTTTGTCCATTACAAACATCAGATCGTAACACACAAGCACCATTTTCACATGTAAATTCTTTAACTGCATCACATACCTTACAATTATCAGGCTCATCTGAATTATCACCACAATCATCATGTCCATCACAATAATAAGCCTTATAAGAAATAATTCAAAATTTTATTATATACAGAAATGCATTTAGTTTATAATTGAATCACTTATTACAAAAACCCCATCAAATACAGATATTTTGTTGGTAAATATATTGATTTGTACAGAAACCCTCTATGTGTATCTTATTTATTTGTTCATCTTTGAAATTTTTATGTAAAGCAAAAACTCTATATGTGACATAAATTAGGACATTTTATATTAGTTTCTCAAAAATTTAAAGTTCTAGACTTAAGAGGTTTTTTGTAATATGCAATTTAATTACATTATTATAAAACAACTACCTCAAAAATGCATTTCTTATTAATACATTGAAATTTATCCAAAGAACAATTTGTACTATTAAATATTTTACTACATTTTTCTTCATTCTCATCAGAACCATCACCACAGTCATCATCTCTATCACAGACCCAAGTAGATGGTATACATCTTCCAGTTCTATTACAATGGAAATTACCTATTGGACAATTTCTACTTGCTGTAAAAAAAAAAAAAAATATGTCTTAATTTGGATACAAAATAAATTAATACAATAAAAATAAATAGCATACAACAATTTAAAAGTTCATCAGAACCATCAAAACAGTCTGAAGCTCCATCGCATTGCCACGAGACCGGTAAACAATCAAAAGAATCAAACTTGGTTTTGCATAGAAATTCAGATGATCTACATTTAACGGCTAAAATATATGATAGTTTAATTAATTAAGGTTTATTTTACATAAATATTTATGAAGATTAAAAAAAATGTATTTAAATAAAATTGAATAATTAGATTTTTTTTTTTTGTTAGCTCTACTAGATAATTATGCTTCAAGCTTCCAAAACTAAATTTGTACAAACATCAATTAGTAAGATATTTCCATTTATTAATTAATTTAACTAAATAATCAATTATAAAATAATTTTGTTCTCAACAAAACTATTTGTCTCTAGTTCATTCATTCTCTTGACCTTATTCCCTTTATTTTTTCCACTATAATAACTGTATTTTCTACCTGGCAATTTTGAATTATAAACCAACTTTAAAGAATTGTACAACATTTTTATATATACCTCCATTAATTGAGAATTTTATCTTATTCTGTGATTTTATTCTTGAATACAAAAATACTTTAACTAAAACTCTAATAATCTAGATCAAATGAATAATCCTAATAATCAAAAACATAAGAAATTTAAATACTTATTACTTGAATAACATCTATAGAAACATAAATTAATCAAAATCCAATACACTCAATGATATTGAAAAAACACTATTTACACCTTTACATAAAATGAAATCCTTTGCACTATATATGCATGATTTCTTCAGTAACTACTAAACAGTTTACATTTCAATTTCACTGATGAAATTATTTTTACGGGGAGAGTTTAGAGTGTATAATTTAAAAGTAATTTGTTAAAAGTAAAAAAGAAAAAAAATACAACTTTAACTAATTGGTGTATAATGTTTTGGTCCAAGTGGATAAATGGACATTGTAAATATTGACAGGACAAAGTTAACAATGTCCAAGTTATTCAAGCCATGTACAGTCGTTGCCAGATAAATTGAGACGGGATAACGGAAAACCAGTGGTCTCCGTATTTCAATATTATTATCGAAAATACATCAATAAACCAACTATTGTTACAAAAATTATTTTACGATATTAATTTAAAATTAAATATTTTGATAATAATCTTTTATTTAAGAACAAAAAGCAGAAATTGTAAAATAATATAAATAATAATATAATAAAATAATAACAACATTATAATATACATAGAGAGAGAGAGAGTACAAAAAATTATTGTACTGTGCTGAGTTCGAACTGGTGACTGCGCACGTCGTAGCCAACTGTGTGGCCTTTGCACCAGCCTGCCAACGACTAGTTTGGGCTACACTTACTGAAAAGCGCCGCCACCGCCGTCTCAATTTATCTGGCAACGACTGTAGATAATTATTCACTTACACCAGACATTGCATACAATGGCCGGCACTGAAAGTGCCAAGTGAACAAATACATAAAACATTATTTTTAACAAAAAAGGAGAATATTTTATTTATAGTTTATTTTTACAAGTATTCCATTATGGCATTTAAAGTTGCATAAAATCCCAGAAGCTTTATACTTGCATCTACTTGTTTCACATTTTTAACCACAAGTGCAGGAGTCATAGCCTTAATTAATGATTATATATTAATGACACTACTGATTAAAGTCATTGTAATCCGTAGGAAATAGTGCCTAAAAGAAATTATAAAATATAACACTCTAAAATAGCTCAAATATTTACATTACCCACCCTAGTTTTAGCATTGTATAAAATGACTAGGTATTGTATTATAATGACAAGTCCATATAGAAATGAAATATGTATTGTTTACTTTTTCCAAATATCTTAGACATTGTATACAATATCCGGGCATTGTATTACAATGACTGATTTATCCACCTGGACCGTAACATATACATTATGGAGCAGTATTATTTTTTAATTATAAAACATATTTTGTTATCATAATGACAGGTTTTAGTGATGTAGTTAACAGATGATTTCAGTACATATTAGGATGGAAAGTAATTAAATTTAAATAATTTTTGGGATAATCTTAAAAAATATTAATAAAACTATGTAAACTGTATCTAAATTAAATTATAACATATTCATATTCAGTATAAAAATATTTTCCATGAAAAGGCACATCAGATTAACTTATTGGTGAATATATAATTAGACCCAACTACATACTTTCATACAAATATTTTTATCATACCAAAAATATACGATTTAAAAATAAACTTATAAAAAATCAACAAATAAATTTATTTTTTACTGTATAACTACTTACGACAATTTTTCTCATCTGATGATAATGAAGTATTTAACGAATCACCACAATCATCAACACCATCACATTTCCATGATTTTGCTATACATTTACCATTTGAGCATTTAAATTCAGTAGATAAACAATTGTTTTTCATAGGAACTAAATCTTTTACTAATAAAAAAACTTTATAACTATTTGCAAAAAAACTAAATACATTTATCAAAATCTTACTAAATGAGCAATTTTGTTCATCACTATTATCCCAACAATCATTTTGACCATCACAAATCCAACTTGGGTGGATACAAGCAGTAGTTGTATTACAGCTTATTAAGGTGGCATTAAATAATAGATCTTCACAAATTTTAACGTCTAAAAATAATTAAATTTAAATATAAAATAAATTACACTGCAGTCAAGGAATAGTAGCTCAACATTTAAGAGAAATTAAAAATATTACAAGTCAATTAAATTTAAGAGATTATCCAAAATTATATTTTGAAATAATGATAAATATTATGAAAAATACTATAAGTCATCGAGATTTCATATATATTTAGGATTAGTAACAGAATATTATCACATAATACCTATATAACTACCGACCGATCTCACTACTGTGTCACACCTATAAGATATACGAGAGAATGCTGCTCAACCGACTCATGCCAGTAGTGGACAAAGAATTAATCTTGGAACAATCTAGTTTCAGACCAGGAAAATCCTGTTCCAGCCAAATACTGAACCTAACCCAATACATCGAAAATAAACAAATTACGGGTGTGGCGTGGCGTGGCGTGGCATTCATAGACCTGTCGGCAACATATGACACTGTAAACCATAATATTATGTTAACCAAACTATATAAAATGATATATGACTATAACTTCATAGAAATATTTGAAGCCCTACTTAGTAACCGCTGGTTCTTTGTTACCAGAGACGGAAAAAATAGTCTGTGGAGAAACTTAAAAAAAGCCTCCCACAGGGAAGTGTACTTGCGCCGATACTCTTCAATATATATACGAATGATCAACCAATTTCAAACGAAACAAATATCAAACACTATATATATATATACGCAGATGACTCAGCAATTGCAGTACAAGACAACACCTTCGAGACAATTGGGAGGAAACTATCAGACACACTTGCCAAAATGGACGAATATTTTGAAGCAAACACTTTACTTCCGAATTCATCGAAAACAGAAGTCTGTGCATTTCACCTCAGGAACAAGGAAGCCAACCGAAAACTTCACGTAACCTGGAAAGATGTAGAGCTAGCCAATAACTCAAATCCTAAATATCTAGGTGTAGTTATAGACAGATCACTAATATATAAAGTGCACTGCGAAAAAACTAAAATGAAAATCAATACAAGGAGTGGGTTATTGTGTAAACTGGTCGGATCTGCGTGGGGTGCCGAACTGCATGCATTGAGAATAACAGCCTTAGCACTCTGTTTCTCAACTGGCGATTTCGCAAGCCAAGTGTAGGGAAGATTTGCACACACAAAAAAAAATAGACACAGTCCTGAATGAGATATGTCGACTCATCACAGGATGCTTAAGAAATACTCCAGTAAATAAACTGTATACCCTATCTGGTATAGCCCCACCTGAAATTCGACGGTCCGTACAAGCCAACTGGGAGCGAACAAAAGTGACGAATGATGACCAGCACATAATGCATGGACTGCAGGAAGGCAAATACAGACTTAAATCTAGAAATAGTTTTATGAAAAGGACAAGATGCATCACAAGGAATCCCAAAGATGAGAAAGTCGAGAGATGGAGGGAAGAAATGGGAGATGAAACAACATGGATAATGCCAACGGAAAACCTCGCACCCGGATACAACAATAGCTGGATAATATGGAGAAACCTAAACCGACTACAAACAAAAGTAGAAAGTTGTAAAGCCAATCTAAAAAAATGGGGCTATCTAGAAGACCCATCGGCGCTATGCGAGTGCGGCGAGGAACAAACAATGGTTATGCTGTGAGTGCCCAATTACCTGCAGTAAAAAGGACCTTGTGGTGGCAAACCAGAATGGAATAGACATGGTCAAGTACTGGTCAAATATGTAGTATATGACAAATTTTGATAGCGGAAACTCAAAATACCAAAGAAATTACCAATAACCGATCTATTTACTACACTATAGTCTGTGTATACCTATAATATCATAGTTTTATTTTATTTGTTATATCTTACCTATTTTTAAATGTTTACTGTGAGTTCTATAATCTGTTAATCTATTGTAATTTATTCTAGTGCAATGTAGCCTAACACGATTATAAAAAAAAAAAAATCACATAATAAACTATTAAGATTAAAAACTTTAAAATTTTAATGTAAGATTATATAAAGTGTTAAATTAAAAGATTCATCTGAAAAATTATAAAATAATTTATAAGAATCTATCTCTTCATGCTATTTTCCCCCAGGAAGACCTTTCCCTTTGGCAGAACTCAGTAATCTCTCTCAATCTTCAAGTTTCACCCATATTATTGGCGCTGACTTTAATACTGAATATCAAACCTGGAGCAGGTTAACAAACACCAGAAGCCACGCCCTACAAAATTTCACCTCGCTCAATCATCTTAAGGTAAAAGAGCCCCTTTCTTAAAACTTCTTTATTACCAATCTTCCAAATCACTTTTCCACTGAAATTAAAAGCTTAAATGACCCAGCTTCCAATCATACACCTGTCTTGCTACTAATTGGAGCTCATCCCTCTCTGAAGAAAAATAGACCAATCATTACTCTGGGTACTACAAACTGGAACAAATTCAAAGATATCGTCTCAATCAAAACTACTCTTAATATAAAATTAAAATCAATTACTGATGTTGATCAAACAATTGCCAAACTCACTGATGACATTCAAAAAGCAGCCATGGACTCATCTACCCAGAGTTTACCCTATTCTCAAACACTCAATCTATCACCAGAATTAAGAAGACTCGTTGCTGAAAAACGCAGAGCCAGATCTAAATAAACTAGTCACTACTTGAAACTCACAAAACCAATTTGTACAAAATTCATATACAAAACCTGTCTTTTTCTAAAGGATCAATCTGGCGCAAAACAAAGTCAATATTACGGATTAAGGACTTCTCTCTTCCTATTCACCGCCCCGACAACTCACTTACTTTCTCAGACTAAGAAAAAGTGGATATTCTTGCCAAAGAACTATCAGGAGTTTTGAAACCGCATGTTATTTCAACACCAGCACTACATATATCGACAGTAACAGATTCTCTTCAATCAACTTTACCTATGACTCTCCTTGCCAAACCAACCTCCCCAATGGAAATAACAGGCATTATAAAAAAACTTGCAAATAACAAATCTCCAGGTCACGATCTTATTTCCAACAAAGTTATTAAAAATCTCCCTTCGAAAATGATTGTTCACCTATCACATATTTATAATGCCACCCTTTGCTTATCTTAATTCCCAACTAATTTGAAATCATCAGTAATTGTCACTGTACTCAAACCGGGTAAGCCTCCATAAAACTCCTCGTACCGGCCTATTAGCCTTCCACCGGTTCTTGGTAAAATTCTAGAAAAGTCATCCTCAAGCGCATCACTACCACTGCGCAATTGAATAACAGTATTCCAAACTGCCAGTTTGGTTTCCGTTCCCTTCATGCCACAACTCACCAACTTCACTGTGTAGTGGACACCATCTCAACAGCATTCGAAACCAAAAAATACTACGCTGGAGTCTATTTAGATATTGCGAAAGCATTTGATACCGTCTGGCATGAAGGTCTCTTTTTTAAACTAAAAAAAATATTTCCTGCTCCGTTATACCTGATATTTAAATTTTATCTAGAAAACCGTTCATTTAATGTCCGTCACAACTTACAACACTCTAATCAATTTCCTATTTCTGCTGGCGTTCCTCAAGGCAGTGATATCGCTCCATTCTTATATACCATATACACGTCAGACCTCCCCACATCTGAAAATACTATAGTTGGAACATATGCTAATGATACTGCCTTATTATCAGTTTCTCCAGACCATACCATTGCATCTAAACAAATACAAACACATCTAAACACTCTTTTACAATGATTCACAAATTGGAAAATATAAACTAACAAATCTAAGTCTTCCTTTGTCACTTTTGCACTTCGACCTCATAGCTGCCCAACTGTATCAATAAACAACATTGACATTCCTCATTTGACCGAAGTTAAATACCTTGGCCTTATACTCAACAGGCGCTTTATTTAACTTGGTCTCCTTATCTAAAGGATAAGCGTAAAAAGCTTAATTCCAGACTACATATTTTAAGGCCACTCCTTAAGTTAAACTTAACTTTACCTATTAAAATTATCCTATATAAGACTCTTCTTCAACCAATATGGACGTTTGGCATCGTAATCTGGGCCTCTACAAAAAACTCAAACAAAATAACTATTTAAGCCTTCCAAAACATCTTTCAACGAGTAATCACGGGTGCACCTGGGTTAATCTCAAATGAGTCATTAAATGCTGACCTCAAATTACCATCTATCAATGAAACTGCTGCCATCTTCTACAAGCGCTTCCACTCCAAACTTCGAGAAAATCCAAACCAACTAATAAACGAATTAGCTTCACTTACACTCCCTGACAACCCAACTAGACGCTTAAAAAGGAACTGGTGCCACAACTTGATACATTAAGATTAAGTACTTAAAATATTCAGAGGCGTCACAAATGTGTGATTTCCTCCTCATGAATATATAATCAGTGAACTATCTGTAAAATATTTTTATTACTTATTGTACTCAATATATAGATTGTAATTCTTCATAATAAAGTCAAATATATTTAAAAAAAAAAGAACTATTGTACATTTAAAATATGATTTATATATACATGATAATTAATTAAAAGAACTCACATACAACATAAAACTTAATAATATTTTTGAATTATAAGTAAAATAATTTTTCTTACCACAACCCATTTCATCACTAGAATCAGTACAATCTGGATCACTATCACATCGTAAATTTGGAGATATACATTCACCAGATTTACACCGAAAAAAAGAATCTGGACAAGAACAATTTGTTTCATCAAAGCCATCAAGACAATCGAAATTTCCATCACATTTTCGATCATCAGGAAAGCATCGATTTGAACAAAAGAAAAATTTATCAGGACAAGATCTTGTAACTAAAAATGTATAAATAAATAACATTAAATGTTTAAGAAAACTTTTGAAACTATTTATTAAAAATTAGTTTAATAAACTACTTACTACAATAATGAATATCTTCATCAGATTCATCTTGACAGTGAGTTATACCATCACAAGTATTTTCAAAAGGTATACATTCACTTGATGAACATAAAAATTCATAACTTGAACAATTGTTTTCTCGTTTCATATCAACACATCTTTTTTTGTCAGGTAAAAGTACACGTTTATCATGACAAGAACATTCTACAGTACCTTTAATATCTAATTTACATGAATCCTCACAGCCGCCATTAAGTATATTGAAACATGGATTTCTATAGCCTAGGAACAAAATAATAATAATACATATAAATTATTAATTAATATTAGTAATCACTTAGAGAAATAAATTAGAAACAACATTTACAATTATTAATATTCTCAGCAACTACTACGATTCCCATAGGTCTAGTGACATCTTTTCTTAACCATACAACATTTTCACCCGTATATTTGTCAGCTCGTAAAACTGCATGTAACATCCAATCAGTCCAAAAAAAATAATCACCAAATACAGCAATATCAAATGGATGTTGTGGATACAATTCAGCAAGCACCTATTAATATATTTATAAATATTTTAGGTTTTTAATAACTATTTAAAGATTATGATGAAAATACCACACGATTTGTTCCATCATATTCGCATCGCTCAATTTTATCCAATTTAGCATCACCCCAATATATTTTTTGAGTTAAATGATCTAAAGTTAGAGCGTTTGGAATCTGAATATCAGTTGTAATAATTGACTGTACCATATATCCAGAAACAAAAGCTCTTTGAATACTAGGTTTTAAATCATTCCAATTAGTCCAATACATGAGTCTAAAAAAGATTAATATAATAATTAAAAAATTAACATATAATAAAAGTATACATCTACAATTAACATAGTTATTGAAAATATACAGTTATTGATAAAATGAAGGGAATGATAAAACACATTAATAATATCTTTATTGTAAGTGCAGTATACTTATATGCAATATGTAATATTATTGTCATTATTATTATTATCAGCATTAGTATTAAACACATGGTGGGATATTAATGCTGTATGGGCATTTCTGTAAATACGAGGTCGACTGTCACCACCAATAGTATCGAAGAGTCAGTTGTGTTATAGTTAAACAACTAAACAGACAATATATGTAAACTTAAATCAAATTACACGACTCATAAACAAATAAACATTATTTTCTTTTAAAATAAAATTCTTGCGTTACTGACTGTTTCACTCGTCAATAACCATAATTCTTTAGTTCTTTTTTTCGAAAATGCGAATTCATAAACGTTATGTAATGTCAACAGATTTAACCGTACCGACCCTCAATATCTGGTGACAACGGCTCTTTTGGAATAACAACGTGGAATTTAAGTGGAGACGAGATCACAGCCTTAAAGGAAACCGGACTTTAGGTGAAGGTTATATTATTTTATTTAACACGAAATAATAACATACAAAATTTTTCTTTAAATCTAAATATTATTTCGTTATACTACAACGCACTGTTGCACAAGACGTTTATCCTTGTCAGCAAAATTAACGGGCGTGGCACTGCGCGTCTTCAATAAAAAGGCTAACAAGACACTCATCCTCGTCAGCAAAATTATCAAAGTAGCATTCGGTGACTACTACAAGCACGACAATCGGAGGCGCCACAATGCATTTTCAGTGGGAGACAACGAGCCCACTGTTCAACTGTTATATTTTACATCATAGAGACCCTATAAATTGAATACCACCATCGACAAAGTCTCTGCTAGTGCAGAAAAATAGTTGGGTATAGTGTCACGCTCAACAACACCAACCGCGTCAGCATTACAAAAATGCGCTTGAAGACGCATAAAAATATTTATGGTTAGTACATAATGCCCATCGTTCTCGCCTTACCATTTTACACGATAAGAAGTGCTAAAAAAATAATTATTTAACAAAAAAAAAACCAGACTTCGGTAAAATACATATAAAAAAATATAAATGAAAAAATTTGGAATAGATGCAGGAAAAAATTAATTCATGATTATTCTAAGTATTAATAAATTAACATTAAATTTTTTTGTAGTCTGGTGCTAACCACATTTTATAACTTATAACAATTTCTCAAATCAACGAATACCTAATACCCATAATTTTAATAGAATACTACGTAATGTTAGTTGGGTTATTTAAAGTATAACACATCATTGTTGTTAACTAATGAAGGCACCCGACTACAACAAAATTGAATTTTAATTTATTAATACTTAGAATAATCATGAATTAATTTTTTTCTGTTTAATTTATTAAATGTAGGCAGTTTTATCTATTCCAAATTTTTTCATTTATTTTTTTTTTATATGTATTTTACAGAAGTCTGGATTTTTTTTGTTAAATAATTATTTTTTTTGTTTTCCTAGATGAACCCATTTTCAATGAATCAGTTTGCCAATATCGTGATAGTAAAATATAGCGTAAACTAATAACTATATTATTATAACTATATTTTAATTTATGATAATTATCATATAACACGTGCACGAGATATATAATAATTATCATGCGAGCAACAACCGTGTTGTATTTTGTAACTACATATTTTAATAAATACGTGTTAATGTCACTTAGACTATTTTCAGTCATTCTTTAATCGATTCACTTTACATCGATCCACGACAAACACGTCCACGATCGTTATCTGTTAATAACGAGCGGAGCAAGATGTACGGGTAACCAGCGACAACGATCGTTATCTATTGATAACGGGTACGGCCGCAACAGTCTTATAAAAAATAATTCCACCTCTCACAACTATAAAACCTAGCTAAGAACACTCTCGCAAGCTCACAGATTATTTTATTTTTTGTTTCATTAATATCGGTTCATTAGTTTGTTTGGGCGCTAGGTGGGAACATACATACATACATTACACCAATACACATAACCCTCCTCTTCCGCAGTCGGGTAAAAAGAGTCATCGCTGACGTAAGCAACCTTGATCGTGACACCTTAACAAAAGTGTGTCATTACGATACTTATACACATTAAAATTATATGAAACCCAATTATTAATTGTCTCCACACCAGCTGTTTAGAAGTATAGAACGCCAAAGAAGCTGGAAAGACGTCCAGACCCTACGCACTACGGAAGCTTCTTCTGCGACCTTTATCTGGTGTCCAGCTGCACAAGTGAAGCAAAATACATCAACGACACAAGAGTCAAGACGTTTCTAAAGCTGCGACATATTAATATGCACGCTTTTTACGCGGGTATTTCACCATTATTGTAAGTTTAAAACTTCATTACTTAGGAGGACTTGTAGCTCCAAAAAAGCTCTAAATATGCAAGCACTTATACACTTAAAAACCCCATAATATGCACTTATTGCACTAATATGCACTAAAGTATTAATAAAATAAATAGCGTTTAAAACAAGTCAAAATAATTACATAATTTAAATATATTATATACTATAGCCAAATAAACAAAATACATTTAACTTAATTTTCTTAATTTTCTATAAAGAAACGAAGTTAGATCGTTATCGCTTCTAAGAAAAATGTGTGCCCACGGACAGTTTAAAACCATATTATACGACAAATATTAAAAATAAATAAATTTTTATCCAAAAATGTTGACTGTATTGTTTGAAATAAAAATGTCACTTTGGAAAAAATTGATTTAAATTAAATATGTCTCAAAAAGTATAAAATATGCTCTAAAAACAAAAAGTACTCAAAATATGCATTAATATGCAAAATTAAATTCAAAACTAGCTTTATGAAAACATGAAACGTATTTTTTTCGTACTCTGCTATTTTTGTGACTGTGCAAAACAAACATGCAAATGCTTCAAGTCCTCTGTCCTACTAATTACTAACATAGTATATAAGTTTATCGTGAGTTATTATTTATATAAATTGCCGATTTTGCAAATGCTTTTACGCTGTACAAATATATTTTAATGTATGTCAGTCTATACGAATATTAGTGATGGTAACAATTCTGATTCTTCTGAATTCGATCCCGATTTTTTTCCTCGTTGAGTGACTCTACCTGACGACTCATTAAGCAAATCGTTAACTAGGTTACAGATTAAAGCACATAGTCCAATTAGTATTGATCAATTATTAATGGAGTCCGTAGATAAAAACATTATTTTAAAGCCAATAAGTGCAATGACAAATTTCAAGCGAACTATTCTCTCTAAAAACAGCGATAGGGCTTATACCCAAATTCAATAAAAAAAAACCTACAGGACATATATCCATTATTTAGTGCATCTGACTTCGCAATGAAAACTGTAAAAGAAGAATGTCACCTTGTCCTTTTACAAGTAATTTTAAAAAAATTGGCTGAAAAAGTTTTTGAGGCAACGCAACATCGGAATATTACATCTTGGGACTTGCTTAAGGGGTTATTAGAAACTACTTTTTGCGATAAAAGGACCTCAGGTTATTTACACTTATAATTAACAACAAATAAATACAAATTAGAGGAAACTATCCAAGAATATTCCGCTGAGTGGAAACGCTTCTACACGAACTGTGTAATGTCAGTACAAGTAAGAAATCTTCACAAGACGCTAAGCAGTTCACGATTACATAAAAGAAACTACTTTAACTTCATACATAGAGGGTTTACCATCTTATATTCGTGGAGAAATGAAATCAAAAAACCATCGTTCATTATAAAAGGCTATAAGACAGTTTAGTAGAAAACAAAATATACTAATCTAACAAGGAAACACAACATTTGTTAAGCAACAAATATTGCGGATTCAGTATAAAAAACAATCATAACACAGAGGAATGTAGAATGCGAATTTTTGAGTATGAAGTAAATTATCTGAGACACGTTATCACGAAAAACGGTATGAAAACAGATCCGAAGAAGATTAAGTGTTTAATTAAGTAACCTGAACATAGGAACCCGAAGAAGTCAAATCTTTTCTGGGATTAGTAGGGCATTACAAAAGTTTATTAAAGATTTCAGTAAAAAAGCGAAACCATTAACTAATTTGCTTAAACAAGACCAACCATTTATCTGGTTAGATATTTACCAAGACTATCCTTTTTTTCATGAACATTTTGACAAGTAAACCACTACTGCATTATAAAAACTTTGATCAGCCGTTCAATATCACGACGGATGCAATTAATGTTGCGATAAGTGCCATCCATTTGCAAGGGAAAATCGATTCAGATTTACCGATAGTATACCAGTGGCGGCTCGTGCGTAAGTGCGCAGGTGCAAGCGCACCACATGCTATTTTATCAAAATAATACTTTTTATTTGTTTGAATCTTAACCGTTTTAAATTATAATTTTTTAAATATCGGTGTGCTATTAAAAAAACCGGATTGGCCTCGCTCTGCTATATACTTGGGGGTGAAGTGCGACTCTTCATAGGATAGGTCATTATAATGGATTTGTTAAATTTGAATTCAATGATAGGTATCATTGTATACGAAAAACGATTCTGAACGGAGATGATATGTTTGTCTAGGATATAATACAATGTTATTTATAATTATTGTAATAAGTATATTTTATTTTGAAACAAAAAATTTAGAAAAATCGAAAATTTAAATTGTCTATAAATAAGTCAAAAAAATTGTGCATATGGATTTTAATAATTTTTGAATGACATTAAGAATTACTTCTGTGGAATCTTCTATTAAATTTTCAAGTATTTTGTACGAGCCAAATTTTTTTTATCACCGATTATAAAAATAAAATGTAAAAACATTGAATATTTTAAATGCCTATAAGTGGCTTAAAAATCAATATTATATTTTTAAAAAAATATGACATAAAGGAAATACCAATTTTAACAGCTGGTAGAAATTTCAAAAATCTGCGACTTATACTTTTTGAATTATAACAAATATTTAAAATCGTTTGAGAATAAATTGCTATTTTATGCAATTTCATAAAATTTTTTCCTCTAAGTCCGGTAAAAAATTTTTTTAAAGATTTTTGAAGAGTAGCTTATAGATAACCTAGTGTTAAAATTTTGAACCTTAAGTATGAACAAAAAAATTTTTAAGAATTTTTATCTACAAAATAACTTGCAAATTATCGTGATTTTTACATATTTCGTATAAATTGGAACTTTGAGCACTTATAAAAAAAAATTGTGAATAACGATTTTAGATTTTTTTATCAGTTAAGGAACAACTTATGAGAAACCTTGTATTAAATTTTCAAGATTTTCTGGCCAGCCAAAAAAATTTTATCGTTATTTTAAAAAAAAAAAAATTAAAAAAAATTGAAAATTTCAATTGTCTAAAAATAGCTCAATAAAAGTCAAAATACTTTGAAAATTTAACGGTGTATAGAAAACGCTAATCTTAACATTTGGTGAAAATTTCAAGTATTTACATAGATTAGATTTTGAGTTATAACAAAATAAAAAATTTGATTTTGTCGAAAACTGGTTTTGCGTAAAAATTCCCGTTTTTCCCTTATTTTTTAAGGGTTTTTCCCGTCGCATTTAAAAAATATTGAAAATTTTTACCCCCCAAAGTACCAACTAGATTCACTTTTCTTTCAGAAAAGTTGCTACATAAGCAAATCGAAGCATTTTTACTGCCAAAAAAGGTGTCGTCAGACACAAAAATAAAAAAATAAAAAAAAACACACATCATTGTAAAACCAATAGATTCCATCACTCCGTTCAGAATCTAAAAATTATTCAACAATATTTTTCGGTAAAGAATTATTATGTCGTGAACATATTATTGCTCCTTAAGTAAAAACAGTTATGCAAAATGCACACACCAATCGGTGCGCAACACGGTGACAGCATCGCACGCCAATATAAAATACGTATGGTTAACAAGTGGGGGGACAGCTAAATACAATGCGATTCGGTGCAGTTACTACTGCGAACCGATTTTAAAAAAAATCTTTGAATAATTATGAGGTTTTTCCATTTTGTAATCTGATTTTTGTATCAAATTGTCGATATTATTTCATAATAGATGTATATTATATATTTTATCCGTCATAGTGCATTCTTTCCTCTAAGAATTAACACTAGTGATGGGAATAATCGAATGATTAGTAATCGAAAACAAAAATAATCGAATAATCGAATGATAAGTAACTAAAAAAAAAAAAAATCGAATAATTAGTAGTCGAAAAACAAAATAATCAAATGATTAGTAAATACCTAGTTGAAATTATATTAAACGAAATATTAGTAAATGGTTGAAACAAAAATAATCGAGTGTTTATTGTTTATGATTTACATTGCTTGAACTGGTCATATAAATAATCAAATGGTTATTTATAAGTGTGAAAATATAAAATGCCTTTTTAATCCAAATATTTATATTTTATATGTATTATACCGATTAGTATGGTTATTACCGATACCGGGAATTATACTAATGAATAATGATTAAAATAAATAATAATACAATAATGGACAGTCGCATTCTTAATTTAGTACCCCAGACTTAAATCTTAGAATAACAACAAAAGAAAATAAACATTACAATTTATTACAAACAATTTTTACAATTATTGCCACTTTTCATCAGAATTCATTATTTCAAATATATTTTTTTATTTTAAGAACATCTGAAATGAATACATCCGGTGTTTCTTAAGGTGCGTCCACACTATACCGCTGAATGTCATTTGGCACGGCTTGCTGGCAAAGCCAAACTGGCAAAGCCAATAGCAATACGATTGTCCACATAGGTGTTGGCATTTAGTCATTTAATGTCGTTTATGTGGTACCTACGTTTGTTTCTTTTCCAAGTTTTTTAAGTTTTCCATCTTTTAAATTGTTATAACATGTTTTCCGAAGACGAGGACGATTTAAAAATCGCTGCATGTGCTGTTATTATTATCGAGAGCGAAGAAAAAATTTGCAAACGGAGAAAACGTCGATTTTGGGTACGTCCAAGTCTTCTCAGTAGAGAACGATATGGAACAAATGACCTAATGATTTAATATAAGACGATTGGGACGAATTGAATCTCGAATACAGATCTGGATGTGGTTTCCAAAACTTTTTTAGAATGAAAAGTAGTGATTTTAACATTCTTCTGGATTTGATTGCACCAAAAATAAAGAAAGAAGACATTGTCATACTGTCATAGCAGAACCATTTACTTTTGTACACTAAATCAGTTCCTGCACCAGACTTTTTACAGTCTCTTTCTTTTTTCAATTCGCGTGATAAATGACACACCAAATTTTTTATTTTTATTTCTATTTCCTCTTTTTACACTCCAAAACTAACTACAATCTCCAATATCGCGTCCATTTTTTTATTCCTTTCTTTATATTCCTTTAAACGACAGTCCCACAAAACAGGACGATCGCGGTATAATTCAATTAAATTTAAAACTTTTTCGTTAGACCACTCCATTAAACCGAGTGAAGTAAAAAAAAAACAAAATTAATTAACAGCACTACAGCACTAACGATAGTCAAATCACAACTAGACCCACGTGAGGCCAGTTGGCACGTACACACTATTTGTTGTGATTGGCTTTCTTTGAAGTAGACCGACACTCGAGCGATATCTGTTGCCATGCCACTTGGCACAAATTTGCCAGCTGGCATGTGCCAACGATCACGTCTACATCATTTTTGGCTTTGCCAGCAAGCGTGCCAAATGGCATTCAGCGGCATAGTGTGGACCATAGACTTATAATATATTATAAGTAGGGCCCGGATTTAAATGCAATTAAAACTATACAAATATGCTCTAAAAAATAGCCAAAAATGCTCTTAAAAAATGCATTTTACCACAAAAATGAACTTAAAAAATCCAATTATATATTTTTTTTTTACACGATTTGTAAATTTTAATAAGATGTAATTTTTATTTATTATTTTATTAAAAAAAAACTGAAAAATTGAAAAATTGACTTGATACTGTCAAGCAAATTTTATGACCGCGATGTAATACGAACAGACTTATTTGAACGTGATTTTTGACCGAATACGGTTGACACTTCACAGTCAATAATAAATTAATCAATATTAATTTTAATAATAAAACTGAATCGAAAAATAAAGATTGACAATTAATATGGAAAACCCGTTAAAGCTACTTAAATATCAAGAAAATAATTTATCTTTAGACAATATTTTTGAATAGGCTAAATTTGTATAGTTTATTAAACAAATATGCATTAAAAACGAAAAAATGACCGATAAATGCTAAAATATGTTCTAAAAATGAAAAAATAATGAAATATGCAAAAAAAGCAAAAAATGCAAAATAAAAATGTCACCTTTGAAATCTCTGTTATATGAATCAAATTGTAAACTTGGAAAGCATTATCTAAGATTAACCAAAAAAAGATGCATTTTGCATTGAAATCCGGGCCCTAATTATAAGTCTATGGTGTGGACGCACCTTTAATCCCACGTTAGTTTCACGATCAGTTTAGTAAACAGGTAGTGAGATAAGAAAAGCATTCGATTATTTTTACCATCACATGTTTATTTTGTCATGGTTTTCCCTACTAATTTTTATCATATGAATGATTTATTCGATTAATTTATCATTCGAATGATTTTTAAAATAATCGAATTGATTCGATTATTCAAATAATCGAATGATTCGATTATTTCAATCGATTATTCCCATCACTAATTAACACGTAATTTTTTCTTTAAAATTATTATTAAGTTATGATAAATGCATATTATAAATAAGATACCTAAACATTATTTACATATTATTAATAAGATATATACATTATTTAATACCAATAAAAATATGTTACATTATAGGAAATGCTTGTTAGTTATTATTTTGCGCACCACCTATTTTTAACACCACGAGCCGCCACTGTAGTATACGCGTCCTGTACACTAAAAAAAGCGCAAACTACAACACCACGGAGAAAGAACTTCTAGCAATACTGAGGGCAGTGAAACAATATACAGGCAATACGTTTATAGACGCAAATTTATTATTGTAACAGACCACAAACCGTTGTACTGGTTATTTAAAGTAAGACATAGAACGCGTTTGGTACCCGATAACCGATAATAAGTACCGTTTAACTTTGGCAATGAACTTTATTTTATCGCTGAGGGTGTTGTAAGTGCAATATGCATACATGCAATATGTAATATTGTTGTCATTATTATTATTATCAGTATTAATACTAAATACATGATGGTATAATAAATGCTGTATGGACATTTCTGTATATACAGGGTCGACTGTCACCACCAACAGAGTCAAAGAGTCAGTCGTTGAACAACAAAACAAACAATATATGAGATGTTTAGTTTCAAAACCAGCCATAACCAATTTTTGAAATTTTTTAGGAACAACAATAAATCAAAAAGTACTTAAATAATTACTCTATGATTTTGTAATAAATATGAAACCAAATGTTTCTAGTTATAGGACTAGCCTCTTTTGGTGTTTAATATTTTTACAGAATTTGTAACAGTGTTAACGCTTAGAAAATGCGAAAAAAAAGTAGTTTTCAAAAAATTTTCATTTCGCTGGTTTTGAAAGAAAACCTGACACAACCTCATATGTAAACTTAAACCAAATTACAAGACTCAAAAACAAATAAACATAATTTTTTTATAAAACCAAATTTTTGAGTTACTGACTATTTCACTCATCAATAACCAGAATTCTCTCATTCTTTTTTCCGAAAATGCGAATTCATACACGTTACGTGTTGTTGACGGACTCAACCGTACCATCCCACAACAATAGTATCAGAAATCTACGACTCATTGATAGGTTTTAAATTATTCTTATTCTAAATTTAAAATTAATCAAATTATATGTTATTTAATTTTTTTGTTATACATCAATGAAAAACTAATTTTGATATATGACAGGGTTATATAACACATATTACACAATATTTTTATAAAATTTGTACAATTTTGTAATAAAATACTGATATTTATCAGTATTATAATTAGCCATGTTTGACACGGTCGTGTCTCATGGATACCGCGATCTCACCCGTCACACCCCTTTGTCTTGGTAACACCATAGGTTCGATTATCAATCGGGATGCCCGAGCGATTATGAGAACCAGTTTTGGTGACGGCGATGTGTCACGAAACGTTCGCGGACGGTGAACTGACCGCCGCGAATGACTGACGAGTTTGTCTGTTTCTAGCCGTCTTCGTGGCCTTTTATGACATTTGTATTATTTGATTATTTGTGCATCTTATGACATTCATCTTTATTAACATTTTCTTGTGCGTCTTATGACAATTTTTTATTATTACTTCCACATTACGTTATTTGTTTTATTTATTATAATTATAATAATAAATATTATTATTATAATTTTCTAAAAATAATCTTTTTTTCTTTTTAACTATTATTATTATTATTAATATTTAATATTTTAAATTGTGCATCGTGACATGTTACTTAGATGTAAATGTGAATAATTAAAATGGATTATTTTTTATTTTCCAAACAAACCTAATTTAATATGTTATATTATAAATGTTAATTATAGTTTATAAATAATAAAATTGGTTGAATTCAGGAAATTTTAAAACCATAGTATTATTAATAATATATTAATATACAAAAATACGTATGTCTTTTGTTGTTATTAGGTCTAATCAATAGACATTTTAATTATTCATTTACGGTAACCAAAAAATGTACTTACAATCCACATATGTCAACTGCTATACCACGTGGTCTATCTGATTGTCCTAATTTTAAAATAACTTCAGGAGTAGCATTTGCTATATTTAAATCAATTCGAGAAATAGATGCAAAACTATTAGTCCAATACAGCATATTTTCTTTCGTTTCATAATCAATACCTTCGACGGATCCTTGATCTATATGTTGCAAAAA
Source organism: Sipha maydis (assembly GCA_034509805.1). Lineage (NCBI taxonomy): Eukaryota > Metazoa > Arthropoda > Insecta > Hemiptera > Aphididae > Sipha > Sipha maydis. The sequence continues at coordinate 22,054 of JASXSY010002604.1, forward strand.
ATAAAATAGAATTATACGGATTTGAAATTTAAGTCCTATTTAAAAATAATATATTTACGTTCTGCTATAACTCTATGGCCTGTATCATTAAAATGAATAGCATCAATAGTACCACGTTGAATATCCGAATAAAACAATAAAGACCGTTCATAGTCATATGATAAAGCTATAATATTCTGCATAAATTCTTTTGACTGCAGGACTCGAAATGGTATGTTTAAATTTGTACTATTTGATATAATAATACCATCAATTTTATCCACACCAGAATACATAAGAAATGTAGAATAATCTAAAAATATAAATACAATATACATTAACAATATAATTATATAATATCAATACAAAATATACAATTCCTCATAATATTAATACAAATAATGAAGATAATTAAATATAGATAATTATTTACAGTTAATACCTTTACACGTTCGTCCATCAGCACTAACAATACCATGGGCACATGCACAAACTCCGTGGGTTCCATTAAATAAACATAATTCTTGACATCCTCCATTATGTATATAACAAATATTAGTTCCTTGATGTTGAGCTTTTGAAAATATTTGTATATCTTTGAGATGTTCACCAAATTCTCGTATTAATTCCTCGGAAGCAGACATATTATTAATGGGTGAAACCATTAATGATGAAAACTCTTGCTCTTGCATACTGAAAAATAATTTTGAGTATAAAATATATCTTAATAATTATAATTTCAAGTATAAAATACATCTTAATAATTTTAATAATTTAAACTTACACTCCAAGCCAGTATATATAACCATTATATACTACAACACTTGCTGGATTACTATGTTCATCTTCATACAAAATTTCATACTCTGTACCATCATAATTACATCGACCAATTAAACTTTGTTGGCAAAAATATAGCTTATGATTCTGTTTTAACATATAGATTAATTAATAAAATAATAAAAAATTAAATAAAATTTAAAAATTAGTAAATGGTTAATTTTCGTAAATTAATATATAAATAAATAAACAAATAGTTTATGTATTTTTAGTTTAAATATGAATATTTAAAAATAAATAAATACTTAGCCTGGAGTATTATTATATTTGTAAAGTACAATCAGTTTCAAATTAAAAATTCATCGTCAGGTATTAACAGTCAATAAAATCGCAACTAAATATACTCTAAACTATGCATTTATTTATTTCTATATATAAACTATTTGTTTATTTATTTATAAATGGATTAATTAGTAAACATAAAAATAATTTAACAGTAAACACCTACAATATAATCTAATGTAATATCTTCAATATAAGGTTGATCTTTATTAAGCAATATACTCTTCATATTCTTTCCATCTAATGTAGATCTTGAGACTCCATGGTAACGTTTAATACTCCAAAATAGAAAACCTGCAACAGGATCTACAGCCAAAGAAATGGGTCGTTCAGGAGTATCTCCACCATCAAATACCACATAAGCATTAGATCCATTAAGATAAGCTACTTGGATAATATTAAGTGTAGGGTTCGCCCAATATATGTGACCAGAAATCCAATCAATAGCGATTCCTAAAAAAAAAGAAAAGAAAACATTTACAATAAAATAAAACATTTAAGTATAATTAAATTGAACTATACCTGCTACCCAAGTACCCAATGTTATTTCCCCAGAGTGTTCATGGTTTACAATTATTTGTCTAGAAGTTCCATCACGCTTTATTCTCATAATAGTTCCTTGCTCGTCATCAGACCAATAAATGTAATCTAAAATATAATAAATGATAATATATGATAATAATGATATAAGAATAATCAATTTTGTATTACCTTCATAAAAATCAATACTATATGCCATTGATGATTTTGATAATGGACTTAAGACTTGTTGTGAATCGTTTTTAACCAAAGATACACCTTTAATTTCTGATTCAACCGTATATAATAAAAACTCATTGACACCTATACATTTTTTCTTATCTTTTGGATCAACATTAAAACCCGTGGCACAATGACAAACACAATCATCAAAAGAAATTGGTAAACATAAATGAGAACATAGTCCATGGTTTTTAGAACAACAATTAATACCAATTTGTAAAGATGGATCATAAATACTTAATGCATGGACATCTGCAAGACATTAATATATTAAATGATACAACCAACAAAATAAATAAATCATGTATAAAAAAGTTAATGAAATTTCAAAATATTACAATTTAGATATATTACCTGCACTTATATTACGAAATATTGAATTTCCATTCCCAGTAATTTTATTTGCAACTCGAATATTCATTAATTTGTTATCTACATAATAGATATTATTTTTATATAAAGCAATATATGATGGAAAGCTTTCTTCTGGTAAATTTAAAGAGGGATTTACTTTAGAATTTTGAATACTATAGGATTGTATAGAATATTTATCGGAATTCACCCAATAAAGTGTATTTGTTTCCTGATCAATAGTTAAACCTGAAAATAAAATATGGTTTAAAAATCAATATGATTTTGAGTAAATAAGATTATAATTGTTTAATAACAGATGCTATACTTCTTTTCAAATCAAATTATACTTTAACAATTTTAAATATCATTGACTGATAGGTAACTTTATATTAAGATTTTGTCTTTGATAACATCTAAAAAAGTCTGGTATTTATTCTATCTATTAACACATACAATTTGACGGTATTTAATAGTATTAGAAAAGTAATTACCATAAAATAATAACTTATAGAAATTAATGCAATTCAAAACAATGGCAATAATTTAAAAAAATGAAATGAATGTAGAATGATTAATTTATTAACTATAAATAGATAATTCTATACTAATTAAATATTATAATTATATGAAAACTAAATATAAGTATTTAAAACAATTGTTTTTTTTTTCATTATTATTAAGCATGTTAATTTGGATAAAATTGAAAACCATTAAACATAAAATAAAAATATATAAAAAATTAAATCAAAAATGAAACTAAATATTTAATCAAATTTTTAATAACAAAAAATGTAATAATACTTACTAGTAAATCCAGGCACAAAAGGTATTATTTTTTCTGTGAAGATTATTGAATAATCTAATGCATTCATATCTGACATTATAATATTATGATGGCCACTTGCCATTACTTGAGCCCAAAACAATTTGCCTTGTAGCGGATGTACAGCCAATGACCCAATTTGTACAGTTTTATTGGTTTCTTCATCATTTAAAGCACTAGAATATATGGTGGTAAAATATTCTCCATCAAGATTACAAGCTATAATATTTTTGGAAGTGGTGATATTTTCTTCTGCAAGTGGATTTTGATCCGAACTAACAGCAACAAATATATTTTTAGATATCCAATCAATAGCAAATCCATAAGGTTGATGAATTCCTGAGAAAAATTATATTTTTTTTAAAAATTTTCATTAATGAAAACAATATATTTTCATGGAGCTTAAAATAGTCCTCTAAAATATTCAGTTTTAATTAATTTCAAAATAAATAAATTTTAAATACCTGTATCTAAAATGACTTCAATATTTCCACCAGATAGACTAGATCTTTTTATTTCATTATTTGAAAAATCAGACCAATATATTTTCTTATCAGCTGCTAAATAATTTATTTGAACATGTGATAAAGCTAAAGAGTCATAAGACAATAATGTTGGAATTGTATTGTAATAAGGTTGTTCTAAATTTACTCCACGAATTTCATTATTTTGCGCAAATAACAAAAAAATTTCATTTACTAAAACAAAAAAATTAAAAATTAATGCTTAAAACTAAAAAAATTAAAAATTAATTTTAAATTTTACCAATGCATGTATGGTTGTCATTAGATAATCGCATAACATGCGGACAGTCACATTTATAAGTAGAATTAATATTCAATAAACATAGATGTGAGCAATTTCCATTATTTATTCCACAAGGATTATATTGAACTAGATAATAATAATAAATAAAAAATAAAATAATTAATCATATATAGAGTAGACAATTTATAGACAGGTTAATTCTAGAAATTAAAAACAATCAATATTTCGAAGAAAAAAAACATACACAATTACTTTATATTATGAATGACTAACAGAATTTTCTGGCCTAGCTCAAGTGATATTTAACTATTTTGAATTCTAATTTAGAACAATTACTATTTTGATAGAAAAAAAAAAGATAGGTTTAAAAAAGCATCGAAATACTTAAAAAATATTTATTTATATTTATCTATTTTAATATTCTATCTATTATATTAAGTAAAATAAATATTTTCTTGCTAACTAAAAAATGAAAAAATGAATACATACTACTAAGAACCCAAAATTGTTTCAACCTTTAAAAATACAATTTTGGAAAAACACTTTCTTAATCACTTATACATAATAGTTTCTACTTAGAAATATTTGAAAAGAATCAGATTAGTATTTTTAGCTTTACACCAAACCAGTGAGTTAATGGTATTTTATTTTTATATAACTAATAATATAACTAGATACTTCTAGTATAATATATTAAATGTAATAACATATTATAGGAAAAACGTGAAACTCGTAAGTTAGATTTGATAAAGGAACAGATAAATTATAACCTGTACTGTTCTTTTAAAATAGAAACTAATGTACTATTTTTCTCAAAAAATGAATCAAAGCGAAAGAAATCAAATAGATCAGTTTAAATTTATTATAAATATGGTTGATATAGAAATAGAAACAATTTTTTTAGTAACGTAGATTGAACTTTTAATGTTCTAACTTTAAAAAAAGGACACCTCGGTAGATAGCTAAATCAATTTCATTTAAATATGATTATTTCCTCTTCTTTGTTATCAAAACATAACCTACTCAAATTTGGGGGAAATCAAAAATTTTAAGGGCCATTTAACACAAATTTTAATAAAATATTTTGAAAATCAACAAATATTTATGACATTCTAATCTAAGATCTCAATAAAAATATGGAATCGCTAAGTTCAATGATTATAAAATAATAACGAAATAATTAAGTAACTAATATCATACAATCGGAATTTGTAGATTATACCAGACTTTGTCAGTATTCCATTTTCAAACTCATATTTTTTTATATGAAGATAATTTCATCGTTGATGATTTTGGATATTCTTTTAAGATCATTTTTTCAAACAGTTTCGCAAAAAATGGTAGCAGGCATATTGGGCGATATGATGACGGAGTATCAAGAGGTTTGCCAGGTTTAGGAATCAAGATTATAAGTGATATTTTCCATTGGATAGGGAAATAAGAAAGCCTCAATATAGAGTATAAAAAGTGGGTTAGGTGAATAAATACAGTAATTGAATTAAATGCCTAGTAATTTTATTAAATACATTTCTAGGCAGATAATGAAACTGCATAAAAATTTAATTCTTTAGCTATATGCCTAGGCATTTAGTAAAATGCCTGATTTGACTATATGCCTACGACAAATACACCACTGTTCGAAGACCTGATACATAACTGTACATGAGTCAAATTGAAACAATTATTTCTTTGCGAATTCTATCACAAACGATAATTAAAATTATCTTCTGAATTATCAACAGTAATTTGAGACATTTTAGTCACTGAAATGTATGCAGGACCATGCGAGATATTTTACTTAAAAAAACATAAACTCTTAAAACAACGCAATCGGTTTTAATGGAAATAGCTATCACAAAAGATGCCTAGAATGACAATAATGGATGAATAAAAAGATTCAAACACAAAAACCACAAGAAACCAAAATTTCCAATCAGCTTAGAAACAATCTAACAAGTCCAAAGAACCCAAGTCGAATGTGTTTGTGGGAATATCAATTATGTTAAAAAGAAATACAAAAATAAAAATAAAATCTATTATTTAAAAAACTAACATAAAAATATGTATATAAAACACCCAATAAGTTTTTGCCAAATAACGATGATACAATTTTTCTTGATTTTTCAAATACTTTTGTCTCTATTTTTAATAAAAATATCTAGGATTGAATAATTTTGCTGAGTTGACAATAAAAAGTTTAAAGGGTTTAAACAAATATTTGGCAAAACAGTCTCTATTGAACAAACTTTTGTTGATGTATCACAATACACAACATTCAATCATATAATTAATTTTATCTACTCAATTTAACGCCAAACAATAAAGAAACTTTAATCAAAGAACAATTATCCTATATAAGCAATGTGAATAAAATAATATAATATGGGTAATAATGTTTTACCAAAATATTACATGGAAAGTAATTAATTATATTAATAGTAATACTAACAAGGTTTAATTATTTAACAGACCGATGTTAAAAAGGCATACACTCGCTAGTAATCCTAATTTATTTACAACTTCAAGTAACACAGAGTAAATAAATTTTAAATTAACCCCAAATTCTGTAAGCTTCATGAAAAAAACACCTTAATGAAGTAGATTGAGAAAACCACTTATATTATCTTTCAAATAATCATGATTAATTAAATAATTATAAGTATATTTTCATAAAATAATATAATTTAAAAGTAAACACTAAATAATTATTTTTAAAGAAAGAAATTGCATATACAAGCATACATCATAATTCATGTATATCATATTAAAATCAGTAAAAATTGTCAAACGGTTGATATCTTGTACACAAATTCTATTTAATCATTATGTTTTATACTGCTAAGACCAAAAATTATAAAAATATTTTGTAATTGTATTATTCACATTTATGAGACACAAATGTAAAACAGATCCCGTCCGGTCTTCAGTTCAATGGAAAAAAAAAAAAAAAGACACAAATGTATGACATACTAAACAAATATAGAATATGTTATCAATCATTTAAATTATGTATTTTAGGCATTTAATATTTAAAAACCGTCAATATATTAAACTTTCAAAAATTAAATCTAGTTAATTAAAGATATAATTTTACCTTTTGGTTGTCTACTAGGATGTAATACCTTCACATCAAATGGTTGTGTCACAGTATGTTGCACAACAGTAACATTAGAACCTGTCCATTTATTAGCTTTGTTCACAGAATTACTTCTCCAATCAGTCCAATACACATCATTTTCAAAAAGAGTAATAGCAAATGAATGTGAAAGAAGCTCATGTCCCATTAATATAAGATGATGGTCATTACCATCATAATCTACTGTATGAATAGAATTTGATCTAAAAATATTTGGTTAAGATTATAATAACCACTCAGGAAACACATTTTTTTTTTTTTTTTTATTTAAATTTTACTTGGCATCAATCCAATAAATACGGTTAAGTTCATAATCCAAAGTTAATCCATTGGGCCATTCACCATCAGTAAGCCGGCTTACATAAACAATAACTTTACGAAATTCACCAGCCATACTACAACGCTCAATTCGAGGAGCTGAAGAATCCCAATCAGTCCAAAATAAATAACTGAGTCTTGGATCTAATGCAATAGCTCTAGGATTTTCTATATCCCCAGCAACTAAACTTCTCCGATAACTTCCATTTAGTTTTGCTACTTCAATTTGATCTAAATTACTTTCAACCCAATAAATATTGCTAGCTACCCAATCAACAGCAAGCCCTTCAGTTGTTGTTAAGCCATTTTGAACTACAACTTCAACATCAGTTAACGCTAGAAATGAATTATTAAAACACAAAGGTATAAATTATTTTCATTTTTTAGTATTATTAAATTATTTATTTTATTCCTTGACATACATCCACCAATCATTGTGCCTTTAAATATTTTATCATCCATAACATCAGTCCAATATAATGTATCAGTTCCATCTTCAGCATGATAAAAGTCTAATGTAACAGTATTTTTCAACCCAGAAATTAATGATTTGACATCCCTAGTAACTAAATGGATTTCACGTATTTCATTTTTGTTACTAAATATAATTTTTGGCATGGTTTTATCTGTAAAATCAAAATATCTTTAATATACTTAACAATTATTTCTATATTATATTCAAACATACCAGTACTTTTACAGGTGAAATGATCTGCAGCTAATAAGTAGCCATCATTACAAGTACATTTGTGTTTATTTTTACCAGTTTCTATACATTTCTGAGAACAATGTCCCCAAGTGTCACAAGTTGAACATGTTATTCTATCATGTTGAAGTGTCATATTTTCAGGACATATGCATACAAAACCATTTGGGCTATTATTACATCCATGTGAACAATCAGATGCTATTTCACATAATTGTAAAGCTAAAAATTAATAATTATTTAATTTTTTCATCTTGCATAAATTATCATTTTATTAAATACATAAATACATGAACACAAAAATCATACACATAAATAAATTCAGAATAAGTATTTTATTAAATCTAATTTTAAAAATTATAATTGGCCTATTATTAATGTTAAACCTATAAATTATAAATATTTTTAACTTACCACATTGTCCACCTTCATCTGAACCATCAATACAGTCTCTTTTATCATTACATAACATGTCTGCCTCGATACAATTTGTGTTATTATCACAAAGGTGATAAGGATAAGAACAATAGTCCAATTTTTCTGTTGTATGAGAATGACAATTTTCAAAATCACAAGCTTTAGTTGACGCTAAGAAAAACAAACTTTATAAGTAAATTATTCAAAACAAATTATGGTTCAGTTAATATTTTGAAAACAAATCAGAGCATATAGCATATAATATACAGTAAATAATTAAATATATACTTCGACATATTCATATAATTTAAGTACTCAAAAGTATTGGAATCTGCTACTTCACATAAATCTAACTTAGAACTTTTAAGTCTTATTATATTGTTAAACAACAATTTAAAATTAAAATAAATATTGATAAATATTAAATAATAATAACAAACAAAATTTACAATATAAAGATATTAAGTATAATTTATTATTGACTGTCTGTGGGTCTAGGGCTAGAATAGGCTATTAAATTCTGGTTTATCGTTAAAAGGCAACTGAAAGGAGATGGCAGAAGAATTAACAGAAGAATTAACTAACCGAGGATAGTTAAAAAATTATTGTAAAGGTAAAATAGTAAAATAATATTATACTAAATATAAGTTAAAATTATTATTAAAATATGTATGCAATACCAATATAAGTATACAGTTTTTGTATCATTTCTTATGATAAGTATTTTTAGACACCATAATAATACTATTTAATCAAACTATTCAGATAATCCAATAAATTTCTTAGAAATATCTAGATTTATCACAGAATAGACTAAATTTAGTCTATTCTGTGGTTTTATCAATATTTTATAACCCAAGTTATTTTTACTCTGATCACTCCACATACAACACTGGGTACTTATTAGTGATGGGAATAATCGAATGAAATAATCGAATCATTCGATTACTTGAATAATCGAATCAATTCGATTATTTTAAAAATCATTCGAATGATAAAGTAATCGAATGATCATTCGAATAAAATCATTCGAATGAATTAATCGAATAAAACATTCATATGATAAAAATTAGTAGGGAAAACCATGACAAAATAAACTTGTGATGGTAAAAATAATCGAATGCTTTTCTTATCTCACTATCTGTTTACTAAAACTGATCGTGAAACTAACGAGGGATTAAGAAACACTGGATGTATTCATTACAGATGTTCTTAAAATAAAAAAATATATTTAAAATAATTAATTCTGATGAAAAGTCGCAATAATTGTAATAATTGTAATAATTGTTTGTAATAAATTGTAATGTGTATAAATATTCGGATTGAAAAAGCATTTTATATTTTCACACTTATAAATAAGCATTTGATTATTTATATGACCAGTTCAAGCAATGTAAATCATAAACACTCGATTATTTTTAATTCAACCATTTACTAATCATTCGATTATTATTATTTCAACTAGGTATTTACTAATCATTTGATTATTTTGTTTTTCAACTACTAATTATTCGATTATCTTTGTTTTCGATTACTAATCATTCGATTATTCCCATCACTAGTACTTATGCAGACGATACGATAATCTTGGCCTTCAATAATAATCCTCGGGAAGTATCACCTTGGCTTCAAAATCACCTTAATTCAACTATGATCAAACCAATGGAAGATTAAAATAAGTGAAACCAAATCATCCTTTATTACGTTCTCTCTTAGACCGGGCGACTGCCCCTCTGTATCATTCAATAACAACCAAATTCCAATCACCCTGACAATAAAATACCTAGGTTTGACATTCGATAAACGCCTAACATGGGCCCAACACCTCAAAAACAAAAGAAAATCAGTCAACTCCAGACTCCACTTGCTCCGCCTACTTCTAAGATCTAAGACAGCAATCAGTAACAAACTATTAATATACAAAGCCATCATCAGACCTGTTTGGTCCTATAGCATCTAGATTTGGGGCTCTGCCAAACCCTCCAACACAAGATTAATTCAGGCATTTCAGTCAATCTGTCAGCGGCAAATTGCCTCTGCTCTTTGGTACATAACAAATAATAATCTCCACAAGGACCTAAATATTCCGCTGCTCTCTCAACTAAGTCCCACTACGTCTTTTTTTATTCCAAATTAATCCAACACAATAATCCATTAATAAAACGCCTATCTTCAACAATTCCCGACAACCCCCCAGAAACGTCTTAATCTTCTAATTTAATGTGTCGGGTGGCACTACTGAATGCCCTCCCATATTCTGTCAACCTTGCTACGTAAATATTATATCAAAATTACTAATTGTACAGAAATGTTATATAGATTGTAATTATATTTTAATAATAAAAAAAAAGTTATTTTGAGTAATGTAAAAAAATATAATTCTATTGAAAACTAATAAGCTATACATTTTTAAATTATACAATTTTTCTCTAATACTTAAAACAGAAAATTATAGTTTTGAGGAAAATAATATTCCAATTAGACAAAACTCACTATCATAGAAAAAAAAAAAGAACCGGATGGGCCTCGCTCTGCTGTACAGTTGGGGGTGGAGTGCACCTCGTTTATAGGATAGGTCATTATTACAATGGATTTGTTAAATTTGAATGCAATGATAGATATCATTGTATACGAATAACGATTCTGAACGGAGTTAATATGTTTGTCTAGGATATAATACATTGTTATTTATAAATATTGTAAAAAGTATATTTTATTTTGAAACGATAAATATATTTTTCAATTAGGATGGGTTGGCAGTTGCATACAGCGACATAGTTTGTCAGTCTAGAATATTAAACATTATATTATATTTTACATGTAATTTTATGTCAATATTCGCTGTTCAAACGCTTATAAAAAAAAATTGTGCCTATGGATTTTAATAATTTTTTAATTACATTAAGAACTACTTCTGTGGAATCTTCTATTGAATTTTCAAGTATTTTGTAGGAGCCAAATTTTTTTTATCACCTATTGTAAAAATAAAATGTAAAAAAATCGAATATTTTAAATGCCTATAAATGGCTTAAAAATCAATATAATATTTTGAAAAAAATATGTCATAAAGGAAATGCCAATCTTAAAAGCTGGTAGAAATTTTAAAAATCTGCGACTTATACTTTTTGAATTATAACAAATATTTAAAATCATTTGAGAATAAATCGCTATTTTATGCAATTTCGTAAATATTTAAATTTCAAAAAGTCATACAATTTTTTCCTCTAAGTCCGGTAGAAATTTTTTTAAAGATTTTTGTAGAGTAGCTTATAGATAACCTAGTGTTAAAATTTTGAACCTTAAGTATGAACAGAAAAAATTTCATGAATTTTTATCTACAAAATAACTTGCAAATTATCGTGATTTTTACACATTTTATATAAATTTGAGCTTTAACGGCTTATAAAAAAAATTTGAGTTAACCGATCACCGATATTTTTTAGTTACAATAAGTTTAACTTATTATAAACCTTGTATTAAATTTTCAAGAGTTTTCGGTCTGCCAATTAAATTTCAAGTTGTTGCGATTTTTGGTTTTTGAGTTAGAGCATTTTAAAAAAAATATAATTTGTAAAAACGTGATTTTGCGTAAAATTTCCCGTTTTTTCGTAATTTTTTTATCGTTTTTTTTAAAAAGTATTGAAAAGTTGGATTTTAGACTAGCCAAAGTACCATCTACATTCACTTTCCTTTCAGAAAAGTTGCTGCTTAAACAAATCGAAGCATTTTTACTGCCAAAAAAGGTGTCATCAGACACAAAAATAAAAAATAAATAAAAAAAAACACACACATCATTGTAAAACCAATAGATTTCATCACTCCGTTCAGAATCTAAAAAACTCATCGTAATAAAACCAATATATTTCTCATTTCACTAATGTAATCAATCATGACACTATAAATTAGAATAAAAATTGTATACTTTAATATATAATAATCCTGGTTAAATTAAAACTTACAACAATTATGTTCATCACTACCATCAGGACAATCTGGTAAGCCATCACATACATAATGTTTATCAATGCATAAGTTAGTAGAATTGGAACATAAAAATTCATTATTAGAGCATGTATAGTAAGTATTGTTTGACGCATTAGTGCAGTTTAATTCATCTGTTGCTCCATCACAGTCAGTTATTCCATCACATTTTTTTGTTAATGGTATGCATATATTATTTTTTGTACAGAGAAACTAAAATAAAATAAAGGAAACATTAATATTATTAATACAAGACTGAACTATCCTAAAATATTAAATTAAATGAAAACTCTAGCTTACTTCACCAGAGCAATCAGAACATTTTTCTTCATCTGAACCATCACCACAATTATCTTCTGCATTGCATACATAATCATATGATATACAATGTCCATTTTTACATGTAAACTCAAATTTTTGGCATGTGGTTTCTAAAAATATATTTAATCATAATTTTTAATACTCCAAAATTAGTTTGTTTAACTTTCATAAATAACATAAAAATATTTTTAATACTTTTAACTTTAAATTTAACTAAAAATATTATTATATTTCAAATTAAATAAACGATATACCACAGTATTGTTGTTCATCTGATGTGTCTCCTTCTCCACAATCAAATGTGTTATCGCAAACCCATGAATGAGGAATACATCGTCCAGTAATTGCACATGCAAATTGTGATGCTAAACAAGATTCACAAAATTCAGGATTTTCATCACTTTTATCATCACAATCATTTTCGCCATCACACATCCAGAATTTTAATATACATTTATTACCATCACATGAAAAGTTTTCTTGAGCACAAGTATGGTTGGCTAGATAAATAAACATATTTTATATTCTAAATAGAAATTTGAGAAAAATATAACTCTTACAACAAGGACCATTTGAAGTATCTTCATCAGAACCATCTCCACAATCATTGTCACCATCACATATGTATTTATTTGATATACACTGTTTACTTGTAACACATTGAAATTCATTAGTGGCACAAACACTGGTAGGATCATATCTAAATTTGACACATTCTTTTTTTTTATCATCTGTAGCTTTTAACATATAGCCATCATTACACATGCAAACTGGTCCACTAGGTGTAGACATACATAATCCAGGACATAAATCCAAATTTTCACACCAATATGGAGAAGTCTTAACTATAAAATACAATATAAAATTACAATCATAATATGAGAATTTTAGTTAAATTACTTTTAGCTATTTAAAATTATAATTTAATTATTATAAACAATGTTAAACAAATCAAAATTGTAAAAATTAATACAAAAATCAAAATATATCAATCACTACAACACAAATATTTATAATACATATTTCTTATACATTTTTTATAACATAAATCAAAATACAGGTTTTAAAATCTTACCTTGAGCTTCACTATTATATATTTTTAATGTAAAAAGAGGAGCATTTTCAATTCCTAATATTTCTTCAGATTTGTTTACTAAATTATAGCTTTTTACCAAAACTTCTGTACCATTAGTTTCAGTCCAAAACAATAAATTGTTGTATAAAGCAATTCCATATGGATAAGGAGTTAATCGTTTAATAACTTCTCTGTTATTACCGTCCAAATCAATACGTTCTATTTTATCATTATAAACATCTGACCAATACAATCTTCTAGTAAAAAAGTCCAAAGTAAGACTTATTGGCCATTGAATATCTACATTCACAAAGCTTGTTGCATTAAGTCCATTCATCCAAGCTCTTTCAATACTACCACCAGATCTAGTAGAACCACGAGGCCAATTTCCCCAATACATGAAACTTAAAAAAAAACCACAAATCAAACATTATTAATTAATTAATAACCAAAGATTTATTAATTTTGACATACCCATTTTTAGGATCAAGTACAATTGATCGAGGATGATATTCTTTATTAATTATTAAAACTTTCTGTTTAGTGGGATCATCTATTCTAAACACATTAATTGTACCCAAGCCTTCATCTGTCCAAAATAAATTACGACCCGTCCAATCAATAGCTAAACCTTCACAATTCATTTCTGGCAACATTTTGACAGATTCTACTTTAGATCCATTTAAATTGATTCGTTCAATTGCATTTCTTTTTCCTCCTGAATAATAAATGGACTGTGTTTTAACGTCATAATCAATAGATGTTGGCATTCGGCCATTATTTAAAGGTAAAATAATTTGTTCTTTATGCATCTTTGAGTTCATAGATATTCCTTTAATCATTGGTGGATTACTCTTTCCAAATATTAAAAATGCCGTCAATTTGAATACTAAAACATTGAAAAATTTACATTCGAAAAATGATTAAGTAAGATTTTAAAATTAATAAAACAACTCACCGACACATTTTCCAGAAATAAGTCTGTAACCAGGTTGGCACAAACATTGTGCAATAACTTCTTTATTCTTATAAGCAGAAACACAAATATGGTCACATCCTCCATTATTTATCATACAAGGATGTTTAACTAGAAAATACATAATAAATTAAAAATGTTTTAAAAAAATGTTATTAATATTAAAAAATTAATTTTAAATTAGTTTAATTATTTGAATGAAATCACTATTTATTAAACCTTAAATGTTCTCTTTGATATTATACTTGTATTTATTTAAAATATCTTACTTTCAGGCTGTTCTTGTCTGTGATACACGTGAATAGTAAATGGTCGACTTAAGTTTGTCATTAATGATTCATATGAACTACTGTTAAATTTATTAAGTTTTATAACACTTTGCAATCTCCAGGATGTAACATACATGTGATTTTCGAACACAGAAATGTCATACAAGTTTATAACCTGAATCAAAATGTTATATGAAAATTAATTTTATTTAAAATTAATATTTTGTATAACTATTAAAGTATTTACTGGAAATCCTTTCTGAATAGTACGCCGATTAGAACCATCATAATTGATTCTCTCAACAAAATCTAGGTATGTATCTACCCAATAAACATGTTCTGAAGGAATATCAACAGTTAAACCATATGGATATACTATTTTGTGATCAACTAAAGACTGTCTATCAAGACCATTAAGTTTAGCTCTTTCTACCATAGCAGGAAATTGTCCCCATTTAGTAAAAAACATAAATCTATCAATATAATAAATAAATTAAATTAAATATCTGTTAGACAATATTAAGATACTTATGTTTAGTATATTTAATGCGAAAACCACATTTATATAATACTTTTATTATATGTATACTGTATAAAGTATACATACCCTATCATTTTTTATTGTAACATTAAATACTAAAAAAAAAATACTGACTTTATCATATCCAGAGAAAAATTCAATACTCAGATATTCTTAATTAAAAATAAATTAATTAATGACTTTCAGATAATGAAACCTATTATATATTATATTTCAGAGGTGACCAAATTCAGATGAAAATAAAATTTTACATTATGGTATGATAATATTATCTTGTTCGTGTTGTACTATAATTAATATTTAATTTATAATAATAACAATCAAGGTATTTAGCAATATATTTTTGTATTTTGTGACAGATAAAAATCTATTTTTTCTTAACTTTTAAATTATTTTTCATTCTATTGCACAGCCCATGAATTTATTTTTACTGGCCACCACTGATCCAAATAAAATATGAAGTACAATCAACAACTACAACATTTACTTTAAGTAAATAAAAAAGCATACTAATTTTTAGTCCTTCTTCACCTTTTTCCACAACTTATCACACAACATTATACATATCTATTTTGCTTATTAAATATTGATAATCAGGAAATCATTAAGGAAAGGAAAGTAAAAAAAATATATAAATAAATACAATCATTATACTCAGTCTTCATAGATATCAACTATTCTTTTTAACTACTAAGTTATATATTAAATGGATTTAAGGTTAGTTAAAATTGCAACTGACAACCAAAAGGATACCAAAATCATAGTAAATTTTTATTAATATTCAGAAGTATTTATAGAAACCATAGAAAACCTAATTATTTTAACTTAAATAACCAAAAATATAAATTAAGCAATGAAAATGCATACCCTTTGGTTGGATCTAAAGCAATACTTCTAGGTCTATTTAGATTTACATCAATCAAAATGTCACAATATTGCATAGTATATGTACACATAAATATCATATCTCGTTCATCATCTACATAATACCAGTTGCCTGATACCCAATCTAAGGCTACATGAGTAGTAGCTGGAAATAATAAACACATTTATAATTAATAAAACATTTTTCAAAGAAATTATTAATATTCAAACCTAATAATGGATAGAATGTTGGCGATGGTAAATCCCAAAACACAGAGAGGTCATCTACTTTAGAACAACTCAACTTGGCTACACCAGTTTTATTATACTGATGAATAAAACATATTGTACGATTTCTGTGATCAAATGTGAGAGATAAGGCTTGAACATTACATTTTGAACCAGGATAAGAAGTTCCATTTAGGTACATTCTTCTGATATCTTTAGAAGTACTAACAAATATTGTAGCTGGTTCATTTGCAGGAACTGTAATATTAAATTTATGTTAATTAAATTGATAAAAATATATTTTTAAGTATATGATTACCATTTATGGCTTTACAGGATGAATTAATTTGTAAATAACCAGATACACAGTTACAACTAAAGGATCCTTTTTGGTTTGTACATATTTGATCACAAGTATAATCTAATACTTCACATTCATCCATGTCTAAAAAAAATTATATTATATAATCAAATTTCAAAATCAATCATTAATAATTTAAAGTGGATACCTACCAATACATTCATTTTTATGAGGTTGCATTCCTTCAGGACAAAAACATGCTGGACCTTTACCAGTTGGTTTACAGCCATGAGCACAGTTTAAACCATGACATGGAACCATATTTTCTGGAATTTTATTTTATATATATATAAAATAAATGATTTTAAGTATAAAATAATTTAAATACTATTTAAACTAATTTACCACAAAAACTTCCCTCGTCAGTACTATTTTCACAATGAATTTTACCATCACAAAATACTTCAATGTATTCACACTTAGTTGAATTACCACATCTTGCCATATTTGGAGGGCAGCTACCTGGTTTTTGACCTAAATAATACAAAAATTATTTTTAACTTAAAAATAATATATATTGTATTTTCAAATTTTAAGTTTTTAATACAATAAACTTATTTATATATTTTAATATAATATAATATAATATAAAATATATATATATATATATATATATATATATTTTATTTATAATTTTAATAAACTATCAAAAGTATTATTACATTGCAATGGATCTTCATCAGATGCATCTGGATCAGTTGAATTTAATGATACACCACAATCAATCTCCCCATCACATATCCATTCTCGCGGTATACATTTCTTTGATGATGCACATTGGAACTGAGAATGCTTACATGTTGGAAGACCTAAAAAGTATGATTGAAGTACAATCAATGTAAAATTATAAATCTATACATTTAATAAAAATAAATCAAACAAAAGTAATAACAATCTTATATTTTACCACATAAAAAAACCTCATCTGAACCATCAGCACAATCAGGATTGAAATCACATTTCCATTTTAAAGGTATACATTCTCCTGAACCGCATAAAAATTGGTTTTGTGTGCATGAGCCAATAGATTTTACTAAACATATTAATATTAAATTAAAAAAATATTTTTTAAAATCATATAATATTATAAATGCATATAAACTGAGATAAATGTATAACACAAAAATTAATGCATATACTTATATATATATATATATATATATATTCAAAGTATGTTGAAATTCTAATTTATTTCTTGCTAATCAATGTTACTGCAGTTATCGATAACTTTAATGACTTAACTGAATTAAAAATTGTAAACGCCATAATTGTTTTTAAATACTTATCTATAAAATAGCTATCTTGGATTATAAGAAAAAAATTTAATAAAAAATGTAATTTATTTATTTTTAGTTGTAAAAAAATAAAATAAAATATAAGTTATAAAAATTGAAGCGCAGAGCTATAATATAAAATTTTGAATAGAAAAAAAGTTATTGCATTAGTCAAATAGATCTGTTACACCCTGTATACATACAGAAGTAACCAATATTTTAAATATTTATTCTACAGTAAAAAAAATAGATGTCTTATTTTTATATGTTTTGCAATAGCAATCACAACATCCACCAATTTAATACAAAAGATAAAGAATTTTCTAATTAGTATCCAATTTCTTTTATATGAAAAAAACCTTTTTATTTTCTACGCATTGGAAAACTTATTCTACACATTAGATAATTTACATTTTAAGTGGAATAAACTGTATATATTTTATAAGTTTTTTGATAATCATTTTAAATTGCTTCTGAATGAAAAATTATAATTTCAATGAAATATAAATGGTTATAAACCATCCAATATTTATATTTTGTATGCAAATATCATACTTATAAATTTTTGTTTTATTCGTCTACATAGCAATGATTAAATTAATATGTTTTTAAAATAAGTATTTTATATTACTATTTATAAAAATATAAGTTTTTAGTTCTACAAAAAATGAAAACATATCACAAGTTAACTCCATCCACCAAAATACTTTACTCAATAATCATTTATAATGAATTGCAACAATACATTTAAAATATAGTCAATACATGAATTATAAATTATATAACCATACAAGATTACAATAAATTATCAGGTTTCATGAAAACATGCAATAAATATTTATTTAATGCTAGTGTATTGTATAATATAAACTAAAAGTATACATTTAAAGACTGAAAATTGAAACAGATTTATTCATGTACACAATAAACCTCTCGAGCATATCCTTTTCAAGTAAAATTAATTGGGTACTTCCTGATACCAAAAGTTAATTTAATTCAGTAGTACTTAGTGCATAGTTCATTGGTACATTTAACAATTCTATAATGGTTATATCCTTCTTTTCTTAAAAAAAAATGATATACATTTCCAAAATAATTGTATAATTTTTAGAAGTATTTAAAAAATTAAAAACAAATTACACGTATATAAAATAGTACAAGGATATAATGGTAAACTCTGTTAAATTGATAACCTTTGAAAATAAGTTTTAGGTATTTCAATTTACAGTTAGGTGTAAAATATATTAAGCTAAACAAACATATTATATTTATTATTTACTTATGGATATGACATTTCACAAATTAAATAACATTATAAATATTAAAAGAAAAATGATAATGATTTATACTACCTATAGCAAAATCAAATATTTAATTGATAATATTTAAGTAACAATTAACATCTAAATACAATGATAAAAACATTGACAGTAAAAAGGATTCAAATTAACAGTTAGAGAACATAAAAATTTTAGAAATTAAAGAAAAAAAAATATTAAAAAAATAGCGCTAATTATAATAATTAACAATTGTCATGTCAGTCAAATCACAGAAGAATATTTAAGATTCCAAGTTAATCGGGGGGGTTTTTTCATATTTAAGTCACTGTCGTTCAAAATTATAATTAGTTGAAAACTGTCTATAAATTTTACTCAGTAAAATATAGTTTAATGAACCAACAATTTTCAACTGAGGCTGAAAATTGTAAATTAAAAAATAAGTCAAAAATTATTTATAAAGTAGTCCTTGAATTAAAAATATTAATTTATTAATAATTATAAAAAAAAATTGCAAAATAAATTAATCATTATAAATAAGTTGTTTGAAATTTTTTTTTTATTGAATTAACTTATTATTATAAAAGAATAAAGCACTTTCTATTTAAATTAAAAAAATTAAAAATGTCAATAAAATAATATATAATTTCAATCAAAATTGAATTTGATTAAAATATACTAAATTAAACTGAAAGAGGAAGTAGAATTTAGTTTTCACATACTTGAGGTAAAATAACAATTAATAAGTATCTAACTAAGTTGTAGTCTGTAAACCTATAAAAATAAATTAAAAAGATAACTTCAATGACAAAATTATTGAATCAGTAAAATGAAAATAAATAATTATTTTACCACCCTTGCCACCCAGTAATATTTCCCCTATCCCAAATTCGAAACAAAAATTATAATTAGTCAAAATTACAGTCTATGCACCGATCTATGCTATCTGATCAACACATTATCACCAATTTTCTTGAAAAATTAAAATTTATTTTTAACCCAATATTAAGTTAATATTCACTTAATATCTAAATTTTCCATGCTACCTATAATATTATGGTAGGTATCCGTGGTAATCTACCACAATATATTAGATACACAATATCATATCATTACATTAATACCTATATTAGAATTTACAATATTATATTCTTATCTTATTAAGAATCTCATTAAAATTTGAAATCTCCTTATCATATGATATATAGTATGTTAAGTTCTATGTATTATAATTATTTAAATCTATTAAAGTTGTCAAACAAAATAATTTTTTCAAAAGTATGTAAAAAAAATTATATAGAAAAATATTTGGAAACTGATAGAGGAAATTAAATTATGATCTTTAAATAAAATATAAGATTTATTTAATTAATAAGTACCTTAATAATTTTTTTTTAAAAAAAAAAAGAAAGAAAAAAAGTATAGTTAAAGAAAAATATTTATCAAAGAAGTTAAATAAATTATACGAACAATTTAATTAACAGACACATTTTCATGAATTACGTTTTGAAGATTAATATACTATCACAGATACGTTAAAAACATTTTTTTTTAATTCACTGGATTAACATTATACAACTTTAAGAAGTATATAATAAATAATATACTTGATGATACTGTGATACTGTTAAAACACATTAAGCATTCTTGAAAAATGTGTTTTAAGTAAATGTATTTTTTGTAGAAAACTATTTATATAATTTCGTACACTAAATTACTGTGATTTTTATGTAGATCAAAAAAAAAATAAACTACATGTATAAAAAAATCACATCTAAAAAAATTATGCATTTTATGTTATATTCATAATCTATGGAATATAATCTAAATATCTACTCTGTTAACGTTGTGCTATAAAATTTCAAATATAATACATGCCAACAGATATACCACTAAAAAATTTCAAACAATAAATAAATAATAAACGGATGTTATAACAATTTGATAAATAGAAGATGTATTACATCTAATACTAGAGTATACAGTTTAATAATACTGTACAAAACGAAATAAAAACAAATAAAAGTGAGTCTTTTATGTCTTACCATTAATGGGATCATCAGGTGTATTAGTCGCTGAAGTGACGAAGGAAATTAAAATCCCCAACAAACAAAAGCGCGGTATCATTTTGAAATTGACGATTATAATTCGAACATATTCTTAAATTATGTATGGGTTCAAGTTTTCTTTCGTTGAATGTCGTAAATACTAGGTCGCTGTATAATTCTAATAATTGGCATGCAACGGGTAACGACAGAGCAAAATACGTAATTCTTTAAGTATTTCCCAAGTCACAAATCATAAAAATAAGCAACGATCAGAATTGTTCTTTTGTTTATTGCGCCATTTTGAATGTTTACTGGCACACCGACTGAACGTTGGTTGTGATTTACTGGGCTGTTTATTCGGTCCGGTTTCCCAGCATTGCAGCTTCCCACCCCCAATATTCACCTGCCTTCACCACTGATTGCATATAAGTCGTATCTAACTTCATGTGTCCGTCCGTATTATATCATATATAATCTGTGATATCACCAGCACCGTTGATTATCGGAGATAACCATAGATCTCGTGTACCACGGTGTATAATAAACTGTAATCGCGCTCGATGAAAGCTGATAAAGAACAAGATCGTCCGTCGCCGCCGCCATCCGACTCCGACCACACTTCGACCCAGCCGACTACTCGCTAGACGCTGAGACCAAGGGTTCAAAATTGTATTTGCTTCCGTTGTGTATAACTGGAAAACTGGAATTGCATATTGCTTTGCACCGTGTCTTTTATGTATGGCCGTCGTCAGGATCAATATAAGGCACACATTTTTAACAACATCTGTTACTCATACGTTTTGAGCGTTCCGCTGCCGTTTGATCCTCGGTCTAAGTATACATGTGTGTGAAAATATATTATTCATTTAATTACATCTAAAAGGACGATGCTGTAATAATCAATCTTATTGTATATAAATGTAATACTACTCATAACTGTAAATAGTGTTATTGATTTGGAAGAACTGGAAATATTTCATATGTTTTTTTACGTACAATATTCTGTGTAATTTAATCATTATTTTTGGGAAGCTCTAAATATTCTAGGGGAATCTTAACCCCAGGCTTTCCTAATAGACATCTATAAATATATTTTCAACATTTTCAGTGTGTTTAAATTCGTATAACCAAAAGTACATGCAGCTAGCCATAATTTATTGAACGTTTACTATTTTATAAGTAGATTAAGTCCAATATAAAGTCTATAGTAGTATTTAAAAACTAATAAATTGTTTATGATTTTAAGCAAAAAAATTCAAAAATATATCTGGTTATGTAGATATATTGAGATCTATAGGATGCTTGGACTAATATAGCTCTATAATAGGTACCTATATAAGTTATAAGTGATCAGTATTTTACTTTATATTTTTATATTTTCAATTATAAAACTCTTAGAGCAGACAAGTTTAGAGGATGGCTAAGCCCAGGCATGTTACCTGAAAATGTCGATTTAAAGAGGCCAGCAATTTGATCATTTTCCATTATTTGTTTGTTATGAAAAACTTAGAAAGACCTATGAGTGTCTGTGGACATTAATATTTGACACTAGTTCCCATTTAATATTATATTTACTATAAATAAACCCAATATTTAACTTTAAAATAATGTTTTCTACAAATATAGAATTAAATATAATAAATTGATTTATCGAATAATTATTACAATAGATTTATTTAATCCACATAAGCTATAAGCATATCATGTTTTTATTACTTAGTAAATAAAAATTATTTAAGAATTTGGGGGTAAAAATCCTGAGCTAGAGTAAATTTGAGGGGGCCCGATACATTTAAGGCATCCTCTGGCTACACGTTTGGCTAAACCCCATAAAATGTGTTTAAACCTACTTAAAAATATTAAAATATTAGTGTACAGTTCAGTCCTATATCCAGTGACAAAGTATCCTACCAATGCCTTATAATGTCAAGTTTTTGTATATGCATGTATGCATTTATTTATGGGTACTTTTTATGTAATTTAATAAAGCTATATACTACATTTATCATTCAAAATCATGAATTGGTTCAAAATAATAAGTGATTTATATTCTAACTAAATAAAATACTGGTGGCATAAAAACTAAAAATAAAAGTATTAGGTAAGATATCTTGTTACAGTTTCTACAGTCATCTAATTATTTGTTATATTTTTCTTAAAAAAATTATTGGTGCGTTTAATGTTTTCCCTATTCTCTACTATAATTAATATGAAAATCTTACCAGTGTTAATTCAATTTTTTAAGGTATGATTTGACAAAATCTTAACTTTGCAGTGAAGTGTTATATAACTTAGAATTGTTTATTACTTTTGAAAAATATGTATTAATAAATAATCTTATAAATTATAAATGACTGAACTACTCTCAATAAACATCTTTTAAATGGCTTTTTTAAGTGCTTAGCATATTTCTTCCAATCTATATTTAATGATAATAAATTATTTACATTTTTATTAAGAAATGTTAATAGCAATATTTGATGGTGCAAAGTTTATGACATACATAACAATATCACTTTTTAAATAACTACGGCCATGATAATTAATAAATAATCAATATAAAATAAATATTTAACTTTGTTGTTACAGTAGATATATATCGTATACATATCTTATAACTATTATAATATTAATCTATTTTACATATTTTATTGTTTGTTTTTTCTCTTGGACATAATAAAAAAAATGGAAGTTATTAATTAATGTACCTTAAACTCATCTTCTAGCTGTAAATATGACCTTTTTATAATTTCTAAAGTTAAATTTTAACTTTATGTATAGTAAATATTTTTTAAGATGTATCTATGAATTTATATTATATTAATATTAATTATATTTTATTTCAGTATAATTATATACCTAGACAATTATTATTAAAATGTCGAAATTGGCAGAAAGTAATACTAATATAATTTTATTTGATATGGCTAAAAACGAATTGTTTGATATAAATGATAATTTAAAAATTTTAAGAAGAAAACTTAAAGTTGCCTATAATATTGCCATGTAAGATAAAAAAAAAAAACAAATTATTTAAGACATTTTTAATATTAAATTATTTTTAGAAATAAGTATGAAATCACAATGGATGTTTTAAATGGTGTTCAATTAGTTGTATTTGGAGCTCCACGAGCCATGTTTTCTGAATCAGAATTTAATTGTCTTCGTAAATATATAGATCTTGGAGGATCTGTCTTAGTTATGTTTACTGAAGGTGGAGAAAAAGAATTACATACAAATATAAATTATTTATTGGAAGAATTCGGTATTATGGTTAATAGTGGTAAGTACATTTTAAATTGTTGACAATTAGAAAAGCTTTTTCATTTTTTTAATACAATTTAATTTTTCCTTTGATTATATTATAAATTACTATAACTTTTAGTCCCTTAAAATCAGTTCTTAATTTGAATATAGTATAGTTATTTTAAGATATAAAATAAAAATGAATTTTTTTTTCATAGTCTTATACCTTCTCCCTCTTAGTAACATTAACATTTTTGATTTTATGCATAATTATTAATGTATATTCGTTATATGTTTGATATTTTGCCTATATAGCTTATAAATTAGTTTGTATTTTAGACTACGTATTGCGCACCCATTATTATTTGTACTTCCATCCTAAGGAATGTCTTGTTAATGATGGTGTAGTGAATGAAGCTGTAGCCAAGTATTTAGGACGAGAAAATGAAAACTCATTAAAGTAAGTTCACAATTACTAAAAAGTAAACAGAAAACTAAAACAAATTTATTGTTAAATTATTTAAACATTTTTAACTCCAAAGTAAATTTTTTTGAAATATATTTTAAATAAAATATAATTTGTCAGTATATATAAAAAGAACATTTAATTAAAATAGGATTTGTTATTTTATTTTAGTATTCATTTAATTATATTTCACGAAATTTATTAGATTTTATTATAAAAAGAATATGTATAATATAATAATTTTCAGATGTATAAGTTTTGTATTTCCATATGGTGCTAGTTTAAACGTTGCAAAACCAGCTGCACCTGTTCTAACTAGTGGTTCAGTTGCTTATCCTCTAAATAGACCACTGTGTGCTTTTTATTCAGCTTCAAAATATTCTAATGAAGGTACCATTAACAGATATTTATCTAATGTACATGCACATATTGCATTAATTATATTGTTTCTATTTATTCATATTGGCACTTTTTCTTACTGTTACATAGTGTAGCTTGAGTTGTTTTTAATTAATATTTTATCAAGTATGTATTAGTTAATATTGTATATTACTATAAATTTAATTAGTACATAATTGCAGATAAAAAAGGAAAACTGGCTGTCATTGGTTCTGGTCATTTATTAACAGACAAATATATTAATTGGGAAGAAAATGATAAAATACGTGAGATTTTATTTGATTTTTTAATCACAGACAATATAACATTAAATGAAATTGATGCTAATGATCCTGAGGTACATAATTTAATCATGATGAATTTTGATTAAAATATTTATTTATTTACCTACTTGTATTTTTCTTGATTAACAAGATTTATTATATTTTTTCAAGACTTCAGATTATAAAATGATACCAGATATAGGAATGCTATCATCTCGTGTCCGTACTTGTCTACAGCTTCAAGAAAGTTTAAATAACACTGGTCATTTATTATTTTCAGCTGATAACATAAATTCTCTTATAGATACTAAATTGTGTTCCCTAAATACTTTAATGTTACCAGATATATTAAACGCATACAAAACTTTAAACGTTCCACATAATCAGTTACAACTGATTCCTCCAACATTCAATGATACCTTACCGGCTTTACAATTTGCTGTAAGCTATAATTTTTTAAGTTCGAAATCAATTATTTTCTATTATTAATTTAATTTTAGGTATATCCACCTCCTTTTCAAGAACTGCCATCACCATTTTTAGAATTATTTGATCTTGATAGTGTATTTGGTTCAGAAAAATCATTGTTAGCACAATTGGCTACAAGTTATTTAGAAGCAGAATCTAGTGAAAAAACAGTTGAAGATAACATAAATCAATTTATTCATGATGTTAATGAAAATTTAGAATTGACTGGTCACATTAATGACTGTAAAGAAGCATTACAAACAGTCTTTTCATTTATAAATAACTATAAAAATTAAGTTTTTTTTTTGTTCTAACTAAATACATCTAGATTAGATTTTTATTATATTATAACTTCATTATGAACAGTAAATAGTATTTTTGCACTATCAAAATATTTTAACATAATATTTTAGAATCTTATATAATAAATTACAGTTATACTTAAATACATTTATTTACAATATTTTATAAATAATTGATATAAAAAAAACTAATTATATTTGATTGCCAAAAAGCATTCTGGCAGTCTTTTGTACTTGACACATGGAATTATTTATTTTGAGATCATGCAGATCTCTATATCTACACTTTCTTCCATGTGCCTTTCTTTGATTTGTATAATATATATGATATAACATAGAATATCAAAGCCCAGATCAACATTGAAATAAATCCCATGTAAACAGCTTTATGATCAAGAGACCAACCACGCATGGTTATACCTCGTAATGCTTCAATAGCTAATGTAATTGGAACAAATTTATTGGTGTACTTAACAAAATGACGAGCTCCTTGAGTTGGCCAAATAAAACCTAAGCATAAAAAAAAAAAAAACAATATTTTTAAAAATTAAAATTAATTGAATTGATATTATATTTCATTTACCACAAGCACACATCAATAAAAAATTTGTGCCAACTCCTGCAAATCCAGCTGCAAAATGACTGTCATTAGCTAAAGCCAACACAAAACCTAAAATTGATTTTAAAAATAAGTTAATTTATAAAGTTAAATTAAAATAATATTTGTATACTAACCATAAACCATGCCTGTTATTCCAATGACTATGAGTAGACTAAATCCAATTGTAACTGATCCTATGTATGGATTATCGTAAAATACATACATAATTATTAAAATTTCAATTGCCTGTATACATATATATGTAATTTGAATAATTGAATGAGCTAATGCTATTTCAAGATAAGTC
The DNA here is from genome assembly GCA_034509805.1 of Sipha maydis. Classification (NCBI taxonomy): domain Eukaryota; kingdom Metazoa; phylum Arthropoda; class Insecta; order Hemiptera; family Aphididae; genus Sipha; species Sipha maydis. Next base: position 49,706 of record JASXSY010002604.1, read on the forward strand.
ATGCCAGAAGTAATGATCCGATCCAATATACCATCATTTTGCTCATCAAGCATAACAAAAGTTGTAAAAATTAATGGCAAGAAAAACATACATCTAAAAAAAAGAAATAATCCTAAAGTAAAATACTTGAATATTACAACTTATTTTTAGATTCGGAAGGTACTATGTTTTTTTATTATATTATAGTGTCAAATATTACAAGAAATTACAGTAATTAACTGGACATTAATTTATTTAACTTTAATTGCAATTACAATATAATCATCTAAATAACATTTTACTATGATGAACAAAAATTATACATACATGCAAACTGTGCCTGGTGCAACAAAATGAGCAAAAGATCCTGCATTGGAACCATAAATAGCTTCATGAACCTAAATATTAGTTCAATGATTTTAAAATATAAATAATAGAAGCATGCTTATAAAACAAAAAATACAGCCACTAACCTTAATAGGATAAGAAATAACTTTATCCAAGGAATCTTTACAAGAGCCAACTAGGTTTTTAAGAGCATCAGCTAAACTCAAAGTCACGTCTCTTTCAATTAAAATTGACATATATCTATCTAAAACATATTCGTATAACTTAATTATTTCAAAGTTTTTAATAATTTCTTTAAAAATATGATCACCTGAATCATCGACCCAGAAATCTAAGAAGCTATAGTCAACTACATCTTTAGGGCTATCTCGACCCGTAGTAACTCTATCTTTTAATGATTCTGTATAATTCCAATTAATTCTTAACAAAGCCCATATTTCATTTTTTTTTATAGAGTTTTTTGCAACTTCGACATTGTAATAATCTCTCTACAAAGATCAAGAAATAAAAATAAAAACAAAAATTATAATTTATTTATACACAAATTTTTAATATTTTACCCACTTTAAAAATTCAATAGATTTATAATGTTTATTGTTATTACGCTAAACTTACAACTTTATAAGTTCTTTTACGAAGTTGGTAAATCAGTTGACAACTACCATACATTTTTTCGTCCAAGAAACAATTATTATTATTTGTATAAGTAAAATTGGCGCAATTTCTGAAATCTGTTTCTTCGTTTATAATTCCAATATTGATATTTTTTGGATCACGTCCAATAGCCATATTGAAAAATACAGTTATAATGATTGGTAAACCCAACATTAGATAGGTCATTCTAAAGAATTTGTTTCAGTTAATTTGTATGAAAATAGTTAATTATACATAATATATTCGTAGTAGAATCAAAAAGTTACCATAATTTTTTCATATATATGCATACAATTCAAACTAAAATTAACTTAAGTTCCTTCAAAATATAATACTTCTGCAAAGCAGACTCCCATCAATTTGTAATTGCTGAAAACATCTTTAATATCTCTCTATTGATACAACCGTGAGGTTTTCTATCGTATACATTTTAATGTCTTCAAGGGTTACAAAATGTTTTTCTTTTTAGTTCAAATTTTTGTGTTGGAAATAGTCATAAGTCACATGGTGCAATATCTAGTGCATAAGAATGTTGTGGAATTGTGGACAATTTTTTATCAACTAAAAATTATCGAACTGCAAAAGATGAGTGACACTGTGATTGTGATACAGAAACTAACCATTTTCCCATTTTTTTGGCATTTTTCAACGAATCGTACCTCAAATTTTTTAAAACTTCAACATAAAAACCAGAGTAGTTTGCCCATTCAGTACAAATTCCCAATGATCTAAAGTTTGGCAAAATTTAAAACAAAATTTAATGTTAAACCGTTGTTCCAGGAGTGAACTGGCAGATCGGGAGAACAGGAAATTTTCTGATAGATCGGATTAAAGTCAAATTGTGAGGTTAACTATAAAATTAATTTGATTAAATTATATTTTATATTATAATATTATATTATTATTTTATAATAATATTTTATTATATTTTATTTTTATATACAATAAACATTTTGCTTTAAAGGTTAATTAAAATCTATAAATTACAAATAACACATTTACAATAACATCCAATATTAAGTAATTTGTCACACTAAGAATAATTTATTAAAACTCAATTTACCATTTGGCACTTCGCATAAATTTTTAATTCCTTAATAAATAAGTCAATAAATATTTTTTTCTTTGTACTGATATTATGTATTATAGTTTATGTTTTGAATATTTAACTGAAAAAATATGCGGTATTATAACATAAATTAAATAGTGTAATAAGTTAAACAATGGTTTTTGGTTGGTTTTATAAAAATATCACTGAAGGAGCCAATCTCCTCCATTGTTCGAATAGTGACATTTTGAAAAATATGCATGAACTTTATTTCATATGCACACGATTACGGTAAATTCTAAACTAATGTAGCTGTAGCTTATAAATTTAACCTACAAATATAAAATTACAACTATTTTTAATTCCAATAACCGGATATTTGGTTTTAACAATATATATTACAACAATTTTTTTTCTATAAACAAATTCCGGGAACTTTTTGATCCTATTACGAAAATTTGTATACAAGTTTATCAAGGCTGTATCTGAACTGTGAGAAAATTCAGAATATGTTACTAAAAAATTTAAAAAAAAAGTTAAAACACATGTTTACATAAAAAAAATAAATACAATTAGTATATGGTTAATACCCGTAAATTAATACATAAATAAATAGTTAAAATTCAAAAATAAGTAGATAAATGCTTAATTTGGAGTATTATTATACTTATAATGTACGACCAGTTTCAAATTAAAAATGCATCATTAGGTATATAAAAATTCAATAAAAACGCGACTGAATATGAAAAATTAATTGAAAAAAATTAGACGTTTAACATAGAAAAAATGTATTTTAAGTAGAAGAGATTATTTAAAACTGATTTTTATTAGACATAGATATGTAAAGAAATATAAATACTTTGGTTATTATTATTTAAAATGTATTGATATAAAATATTATTTTTAAAATTGGTTTGTATATTTAAAATATTATTAAAATTATTTTTCTATATTTAATTGTATTTATGACTTTTTCAAAACTGAATTTATGTAAATATGATTTTAGGTATAAAATATTTATTTTCTTAAATTTACCACCTATATATAATAAATTGTTTTTAGCTTTATTGAAAATTATATTAATAAAAAATATAAAATTACTAAAATAATATTTACATCAATTCAGTTTTAGAAGAGTTCAGTGTTGGGAAATATCTAGATAAATGTATCTAGATAAGTTATCTAGATAAAAATTATTTATATTTTATCTTATCTAGATAAATTTATACTCAGTTATCTTTATCTTCATCTAGATAAAAATCTTGTTATCTATGAGTACCAATCTAGATAATTTATTTAAATAGAATAAAAAAAAAATTTGAAAATTTAAAATGTTTTTATATTTTCATTTTTACATTTTTCTGTACATCTATATACCTATTACACAGACAATAACTGGCAAGATGACAATCTTCTTATGAAGTTTATTTTAAAAAAATAACTCTTTATATTATATGTTTATTTTCAAAATGTTTGAAATTTGTTAAAAAAAGACAGAAATGTATTGTTATTTTATTTTTCAAATCTAAGATTTTTTTATTGTTAAGTTAGAGAATGATTTGGCATCTTCTTATGAAGTTTATTTCAAAAAAAAATTATTTTATATTTTATGTTTATTAATGTTTGAAATGAGTTTAAAAATGATATTTATTTTAAAATGTTTTCAATTATGAATTTTTTACCTAATATCTGTAGGCTGTAGTATCCTGAATATTTTCAAAATCAAACATGAAATTATCTCATATTTATCTAGATAAAAATGTACTGATTTTTATCTTTATCTAGATGAAATATAGTATAACTATCTTTATCTGTATCTAGATAAAAATTAGTATAGTCATCTTTATCTTTATCTAGATAAATTATTAGTTATCTATTCCCAACACTGGAAGAGTTATATAAATACAATGAAACAAAGAAAAATAATTTTGAAAATATTTTAAATGTGAAATGTACAAACCTATTTTAAAAATATCTTACATCAATACATTTTAAATAATAAATGTTCTGTCAAACAGAGCGCGTGAAAGCGTTATTAACGTCGCGTTATAGACCGCCGCGTTGTATTCAATTACAAATCATCATCGACCGTCAAACATAGCTCATCAACGTGATTAACGCGGCGGTAGAACGCGACGTTGTACAAAATTACAAAATCTACGGTGTTATTATTGACAAAATGTTGGTAAAATAAGTTCGTACAATTCTTCAAAACTATCTTGGGACATCCAGAAGTATAAATAAAAACGGTCTTCATGTGACTTCAGTTCACGACATAAACGGTGGTATTCGCCATAATTTTCTCTTTTTTATATTTATTTCATGAACCCAAATTCGCTTCCTTTTTTATTGACTTTCAGCTATTGTATATAAAAGTAAAAGTTCTTCTTCATCTGAACTACTGAACATATTTTTAATATAAATTATACCGTCTATATCTTGCAAAGTACTAACAACACTGCTATAATAACTACTATCAACCTTTCAACCTACGTATTTTAACGCGACGCTTTGGTTTCTGTGTGACGTATGTAACGTCAGCGGTAACGTTAATAACATGACGTGAATAACGCGACGTGTTAACGCGCTCTGTTTGACTAATTTACTTAGTATTTATATTTCTTAACATATGCTAAATAAGAATTAATTTTAAATAATCTCTTCTTTTAAAATACATTTTCTCTATGTTAAACGACTAATTTTTTTAAAGTATTTCTTTATTTTTTTCATATTCAGTCGCAATTTTATTGACTTTGTATGCACTTAATGATAAATGTTTAATTTGAAACTGGTCGTATAATAAAACTATAATAATACTCTAGGCCAAGCATTTATATATTTATTTATATATAAATGTTGAATATTTATATTTCACGGAATAAATCCCTTAAAAAATTATAATTTCATAAATCTAAATTTAAAATGATAAAATATGAATTCCCCCCAAAAATCAATTATATTTACTGCCTAATTATAAACTTGCAAATAGTAAGTAATTAACAAATATAATATTACTGTTTATTTCTCCATAATAAAAATCGATTTTTCAACATCTGAGCTCGAAATCGTCTTATTTCGAATTTCTTGTTATTGTCTATAGGTAATAGTTTTTTTTGTACACCATCATCAATAGGCAATGAAGTTTTCTAAATAATAATGTAATGTAAATATAAATTTTATACAGAATATAAATAAATAGTAATAATTTATGTAATTTATCAATTTTATAAGTATATAATAAAATAATTCAAGTATATTTTTTCTCGTTATATCAGCACAAACGAAAAATGTATCTTACTTGTATGACTTTTGATGTATCAATCATACATAACTTGAGGAACACATCTTCTAAAGATGAACATCCATAAAATTTCATTAAATTTTCTGGAGCATCTTCTGATAATATTATACCACTTCTCATCATACCGACTGTATGTGCTCTTCTAGCTTCTTCGATATAATGTGTAGTAATAATGATTGTTTTACCTTCAGATGACAAGTCAGATAAATGTAACCAGATTCTAAAACACATTTTATTTTTATAACAGCTTATTAGGTTTAGGTATCTATCATTCATATAATTTCTCAACTTACTTTTCACTAAGTATTGGGTCTAATCCAACAGTAGGCTCATCTAGTATTAATAGAGTTGGATTATGAAGAAGAGCAACTGCAAGGGAAACTCTTCGTTGCTGACCTCCACTAAACAAAATAAGATAGTGTTACAAAACTATTATATGAAAAATGTTAGTTTTAGTTAAATATTAATGATTTTATAGTTAAAATCAATTCCAAATAAATAAGTTTTATTAGTATTTTTGGAAAACAGTATTTTGGGTTATAAAATATTTAAAAATTCTTTGAAGCACCTCAGAATGAAATTAAATAACGATTACGCATTATTGTCTTTCCGTCAAAAATATATTCATTGGATTGTGAATCATCTAGATTACACTCAAGATATACAACACATATATAAAACATCCATTCCAAAATCAAAAATACAATGATATTTAAGTACCTATCCACTTAAGCGTGCGCACGGGTGCAGCAGAAGGTTCATGTGCTGCATCTGCCATATTTTTTGGACCGATTGATTGATCTGTGGGCCGGTCGGGCCAATTCATTATTTAATAATTTAATATAAGTCATAAGTAATTCTTATTTAATTAAGAAAAATAAATAAATAAATCGACTAATTATTCAATGATTTTATGTTATACCTATTAATAATGTCTGATAGTAATTGTAACTTGGTGTTTTCAAAAGCAGTGAATAAATGTAAAGAAGTATGTTTACATTTGTCAATTATTAAAAAAAAAATTATTACACTATTATAGCCATTTTGGTAACAGTAACACAGCCTATATATAATGTGATCAATCATTTTAACTGTTCAACAATTTTTGATTCCTTTTACTCACTATATCTCAATTGGCGCTACGTCCCTAAAACTATGCCTGTCTTGTCCGATATTGCAAATGTATTATCTGTTTTCCACCATTACGTCATGAGTACAGACAACCACCCAATTTACAAACAATCCTATTATTATCTTCTTTATTCTCCTCTTGTTCATTTGGGTACTCTATTTTCTGATTTTTCCTCCAAGGATTTTAAAAAAATGTCAAACTGCATGGTAAACGCAGCTTTTTCGAATCACTTTATTGTTAACTTCCCCAATTTTATTGTTGTTTATACTGATGGTTCTGTCTCTCCTCTTTCTGCTGGCTAAGCATTTTAATTCCAGAGTTACATGTCTCTCTTTCAAATAATCTCCCCTCTTCGTTTCTTCTTTTACAGCCGAGTTCTACGCCATTATCGATGCCCCAAACAAATATTTTATAGCTTCCGACTCTATGTCATGTCTTCAAGCCCTAAATTTCAACCCTCTACACTCTCAACTATCCCCACTTGTTTTGAAAATCACTTATTTTCAATCTTAATACTTTAAATTACACAATACACTTCATATGGATCCCAGGTCATACCGGCATTCACGGCAATAAATCTGTCGATAATCTTGCTAAATCCACATCCAACATTATCCTTCCATCTTTTACTCTACTTCCGCACTCTGACTTTACTCCTCTTATTAAAATTTACATACTCAATCTATGGTCTTCATACTGGAATAATTTACTTGCAAACTTTGCCTCAAGGTATAGAGTCATTACACCCAATATTCTTAACAATATCTGGTTCAGAAATTTAGATCTGCACAGATCACATATTATACATTTTAACAGATTACGCATAGGATATTCTCTATTACCCAGTCATTCGTTCAAACTCGATTTAAACGACTCCCCTTTCTGTACACTGCATCTCGATGAGTGTATTTGCGATCCATCTCATATATTATTTGATTACCCTGCTCTGATACCGAACGTCTAGACTTTATTAATTCTCTTAGATCTTTCAATTGTCCTTTTAATCTTCACTCCATTTTCAATACTAATTGCATCTTCACTATTAAATGTATCATTAACTTTATTTTGGATGCTGGCTTTATTATATAAAATCTACGTTTTAAATGTCGTAATATTATTATGTTTTATTTTTAAATTGTAATTTTTATACATAATTGTTGAGTTATATTAGTTGTAACTTGAAGCTATAATAAAAAAATAAAAAAACTGTTCAACAATAATTTAGCCGATTATTAAACATGGGCTGTTTAATTTTATATGCTGCATCTGCAATTAAAATCTGCACACGCCTATCCACTATCAACGCACCTCATAACCAATATTTCCGAAAATATATCATAATCACTAGATCTTTAAATATCGTCTCCTTTTTTATTTTTCGAAATTGTCGAAATTATAATTATAGTGTAAATAATAACTATAGTGTGTGATAATTTTGTAAACTATAATTATCTATGTTAATTTCTTATGCAAAAAAATATAATAGAAATATTAGAGTTAATACCAGAGTTAAACTTGGCTTTTTTTGGGTAAATAAAACTCAGAAAAAAACTTTTCGTATGAAATAATTGTGGCGTTCAAATTATAAATAATAATACACCACTATCATAAGCCAATATAAGATGAGTACCCAATAAAGAAAAAGTTGATCAGACTACTTCTTACAATAAACCTAGTCAGTTCATAAATACTAACATTTTTACCTCGTTAAGTTTTAAGAAATGTCTTTGGTTATCAATTATTTAAGTAAATATAATACCCCTAAAATTAATACAAGAAATTGTTTAATATATATTACCAAATAAAAACAAAATTGATCAATATGTTGTTTTGTATATTATACAGTATTACATTATTGTTTAACTTACAATGTATCTACGTACCTACAAAAATCATTGCAAAGTTTAGGTTTGAATTACTTCGTAATCAAATTTTACAGCAATCTGCCACTTGTCTTATAAAAAATACCCATACAACCAACTTTTGTAAATCATTTATAGCTCTTTTCCTAATTTTACTTTGAATTTTAGTAATTTGAGCCAATTATATTAAAGAAATTAGTAAAATAGAGGGTTTCACAATATTTGGTAGTCCATTGTTGTAAATAGATAATAATATTGATTTATGTAATTAACACTAGTAACTTTACCTTAATTAAGATTTGATTTAATAATTCATGCTTACCTTAAGTTATTTATTAACATGGTTCTTTTAGGCAAATCAAATATAGCGTTGAAATATTTGTAACGATCAATAATTTCATCTCGAGAAAGACCAAAAAGGGTTCCGAAGTAAAAAAAAATTTCTTCAACACTTAGTAATGGATCTAAACACAGATCCTAAAAACATATTTCGTTTTCATATAATTCATTATATTGTATACGAAAAAAATATACTTCAATTACCTGTGGCATGTAACCAATGTCATCAATAACATTTGATTCTAAATTAATTATACCATTATCCAACTTCGTTCTACCTACTATACAATTTAAAAGAGTTGTTTTACCACAGCCGCTAGGTCCCAAAAGACCATAACTATAAAAAAAATAAAAAATATTTAAACAAAATTATAATTTTTAACATTAAAAATAAAAAAAATAATATACATAGCTCGCTATAATAAAATAGTTATAAATTATAATTCAGTTAGGTTCTAAGATACAAATTAATAATAAGTAAAATGGATTATTATAATTAAACAGAAAATAAGTATAATTTGCAGGTATCTAGAAAAAATATTTATTGATAGTACCTAGTTAAAAATATAATTTAGTTTTTTATATGATTAAATAATTATAAAAAAATATAAAAAAATTTATTCATACATTGTATTTCTACGGACGGTTAGAGAAACTCCTCTAAGTACAATAGCCGATGAATTATACTTTTTGAATGCACCTCGAACTTCAACTGAAACCGTCGGAAGAGGTTGTGGATGGATGACCTCCCTACACATTCTGTTAAACATACAAAAATATAAACTTATTATATTTTTAATAGTAAGATTATTTTATTATATTCCTTATGATTCTACATATTGTTCAAATGTTTGCGTGGTATAAATTATTATAATAAGCGCATTAGCATACATAAACCTATTATTTGTCAACATTTATTATACAATGAAATACGTAATCCTGTGTTAAGTATTTTATACATAAATAATTTATATATATAATATATATGTATATATTTTTATCTATAAGTTATTCAAAAGGTATTCCGTAATTACTGTTCGTAGTGTTTATAGAACTATAGAAATCTAACATATTAGTAAAGTATAATGCAATATATTTATAATAATTTATCTAAATAACTTTACAACACTATCGTTGAGTCTTTCAGATATATAATTTTAACAGATATTAGTACGGACTAGTGCATTGTGCTCGGAACTGCTGTAATATTTTAACTTATATTAGTGTGCATAGAGTATTATACAATTGGGCAAAATTAATGAAGTTGAAAATAATATTGACTTTAAAAATTTTAAAAATGTTAGTAATACTAGGTGGGAGTGTCACATAGAGCCCTATACAGCTATTATCTTAAATAATTTCTCTACGACTTTATTTAACATTGCCAGTTTCAAATTGTGAAGCAGAAAGAACAAATTCAAAATTAGAACTAATTGAAAACGCCAGAAGAATGTCCCTTCACCAAGAAAAATTAAACTCACTCGTTCGTCTATCTGCTGAAAGGGAAATAACTAACACACTTGATTTTTCAGATCTAATTCAGAAGCTTAATGAACTAAAATCTAGAAAAAAACATTGTCTTAAATCTTAAATCATGTTAATTTTATTATTTTATACTTTATTTATATTGACAAAGTTGAACACTGTATTACCACTTTGACTTTATGTACAATGCACATAATGTGTGTCTGTAAACTTTTAGATTCTGAACGGAATGATGGAATCTATTGGTTTTTACAATGATGTGTTTTTTAGATTCTGAACGGAGTGATGGAATCTATTGG
>JASXSY010002605.1:0-24146 GCA_034509805.1 Sipha maydis
TTAACTACAAATATTCTAAAAAATACACGTTAACAATAATTTATATATTTTTTTTTTGTTCTAAAATTGTATTTTATTTTAAATATACCTTTACGATATCGGTATATTTTATTGTACATCTCAAATAACTTTTTGCGTATATAATTATTAGTTTTTAATAAAACTTAATTTTATAGATGCAAAACATTAAAAAAATCAAAACTAAAAGTATTTATTCATAAAAACGTTGAAAAATACTACTGAACTTTATGTCATAGTTATACTTTTAAGATTATACTAACCAAAAAAATAACATTTTAATATCTCAAAATAACAAATGAATTACAGGTTTTTTATTTTTGTCCCTAAAAATACAGTTTAAAAAAATTAAAATTTTGAGGTTAAATTTTGTTTTCTCATTAAATTTTTGAAAAATATGTTGTTCATAAGCTATGTATAAATGTATATATAAAATAATCTTATGTTTTTTTTTTTTTTTTTAGAGAGTACAAGTGTGCTTGTTTTTCCGGATTTTCCGGTGATAACTGTGGATATGGACCAATTTGCCATCCTAACAATACAGATTCGTGTGAAAATGGTGGAACTTGCCGGTAAATATATGCATGTTGTACTTGTGATAGTTGTTTAGGTAAAAATAATAAAAAAAAACTTAAAGAAATCATAATTACCCACTTCTTTTATTTGATAAAATAATTCTATTATACAAGGTATATTGTATACGACAAATTATAAAAAAAACGTTGAGTTTGTTATTTGTAGAGAAGTGAATTTTTTTTTTATATGTTCATAGAAGAGTACATACAATCAATACTATATGCACAATAAGCATATATCATAAAATTAAAATTATGAATTACTAGAAAATGACTGAGGAAGGATATAATCAATAATGTTACCCTCAAATATAGGTCCATTTCCCCAGCATACCCACTTTCAAATTTTGGGTCCGATCTGGTCCCAATCGATTGTACCTCGTTTGTACCTGATTGTACCTCTAGTCCCTTCGTTTGTACCTCAACAGTTTTTTAGTTATCACAATTTTAATTGTGGGGGTGCTGGGGAAATGCCTGCACCCCCACTTTCGAATTTCAGGTCCGATCCGGTCCTAATCGTTTGTACCTCGTTTGTACCTGATTGTACCTCTATTCCCTTCGTTTGTACCTCAACAGTTTTTAAGTTATCCCTGTTTTAGTTTTGAAGGTGTTGGAGAGATGCTTGAACCCAGCTTGACCTTTAAATTTCGGGTTCGATCCGATCCTAATCATTTGTACCTTGTTTGTTCCTGATTGTACATCTAGTCCCTTCGATTGTACCTCAACGGGCTTAATTAATCCCAGTTTTATTTACAGGGGTGACGGGGAAATCACCTTTTTACCCTGGGACATGAAAAACAGTGTATTGAAAGTTAAATTTTTTCTTTGATACGTATGTTAACGGATATCAAGTTATACCTGTCTTGCTATCAAGTACATTTTCAACATTTCTTAAGTTCGTGTGGTTAAAATTTTTAAAATTTTGCATAATTTTGTATTTTCCGCATCAAATGTATTTCCATGACTAGTGTAAGTGTAGGCGTACATCATATTCAAATTTACAATGTATTTTTAATAAAAATTGAATAAACAAACTCTTGAATATAATAATTTCTATATGTAATAGTTATATACGTATTAATCAAAAGTAATTGCATTCTGTTTTCATTAACTATATACACAAATATTTTTTATTCACTATTTAAAGATATGTAATTTCTTTGTAAAAAATAAAAAATAAAACGGTCGTATTTAAATTGATCGATCGGTATTTTATTTTGATTATTATAACTCTAATATTGACATTATCTTATAATAAACAGTTTTGCTAAATTTTTTTTTATTATTTATACTATTTATTATAAATTTATATTTACGTGACTATATGAAGTAAATTGTATTCTTAATTCCATAAGATATCGACTCAAACTTAGGAAAATTTTTGAGTTACTCCCAATTTCAAGCTAAATTTTACTATTATATTTTTAGGAATGTTTTAATATTTTTCTTTACCTATAGAGAATAATAATTAAAAAATATAATTATAAAAAATGCCTCCAATAAAATGTTTGATTAATTAATTTGTACCTTATACAATTAGTAATGTATGTATATATGTCATTCAAACGTTTATAAAATTGTACTTTTTCGTATAGAATTAGTATTAATAAAATTTTAAAATTATTTGAAAATCTAAAATAAAATATATAATTAAAGTTTCACTTATATGTTAGAAATCTTGGAAATTAGGGTTTTATTTTATATATTTTTTTATCATTCCAATCATTCTATGTGTAACAAGTTGGTAGTTGCCTGTTAGTAACTAATTAGTATAAAAATATGTTGAAGATTTAATTTGATTTCTCTACTGTATTAATTTTATATAGACTATTATAAATAAATAAATAGGAATATAGACACTTCATGCAAAATTAATATATTAAGTGTATAGTATATTTATTGTAATGATATAATCTACCTAAAAAAAATATATAATTATAAAGTTATTAATCGATATGGGTAATAGGTACATGGTATATGTATATTATATAGGGTTATTAAGTTTTGATATTTGTAATAGAATATAATACAACTTATAGTAAATATTTAGTATTTCATTTATATATTGTATTTATACAGCACATTTAAATTTATAGATATAATTTTGTAAATTAATTTATTAATTTTGAAAAAAAAAAAAAATTAAAAATTAGTTTTTTATTATACAAATACTCGGGGAATGTGGTTAAAATACTTTGCCCTAGTACCTTTTTCAAAAATGTTTAAAAATATGTACTCGAGTACCTAAAAAGTATTTGAGTACTTTTACTCAAGTACTATACAAGACTGTATGTTAAAACATTTCAATAACACAATATGCAAATATATATAATTTCATAAATTTTAATAATCAAAATAAAACCGAATCCTTGTACAAATAATGACAATATTTTAAATAATATAAATTTATTATATATAAATAACATTAAACATTAAATGGAAATCTAAAATAAAAACTATAAGTACAATATTCTTTATATGTTGTAACATTTTAATAATACTATATGCAAATCTATATCGATTAATACCTTTTTATAATTTAAAAAAAAAAAAAAATCCTTTTATGAACAGTTACAACTTCTTAAATAATTAATAACATATTATTCATTTTTGTTTTTATAGAACGCCACCGCCGCGCTGGAGTTGTTTGTCGCCTTCTGTACTAGATGATTATTTTTAATTATCCACCACATAACAAATATCACTTACTTAGTTTGATGAATATGTATTGAGAAAATATATTCTAGTATTCTAGCTGTTTGATATTTAGTTATTTTATTTTCAATTAAATGGATGTTCTTATTAAATTTAAAGTGTAAACTAACTTAAAATAAAATAATAATAAAATAAAAAATAATATATAAATAATAAAAAAGATTTAACACGACATTTGACTTAAATTTAGTTAATTTCAAACCGTTAAAAAAATATATTTCCTATCAAAGTCATAATCTGAACGAAAAATTACGTGTACCTAAATAATTAATAAATAATAATTAAATAATCATAATAAACATGCACATTTAATTATTACACAAACTACATAGTAAAATATTTCAATATTAGAGTTCTAATAACAAAATAAATACTGAAATAATCAAAATTGAATCAATTTGAATACATATATAACGTTTTATTAAGGAATAAAATAAATATATATTTTAAATAGTTAATTAAAAAGAAATACGTATATAGTTTTTCAAACAAAATTAAAGTAAAGTGGATTAGTATAATTTTTGTAACAATTTTCATACACATATACTTATATTCAACCGATTGTATTTTAATTTGTTTTTATTAAAAACGCATTGAAATTTGAATATGATGTACGCTTACACTTATAATAGTCATGGAAATACATTTGATGCGGAAAATACAAAATTATGCAAAATTTTAAAAATTTTAGCCACACGAACTTAAGAAATGTTGAAAATGTACTTGATAGCAAGACAGGTATAACTCGATATCCGTTAACATACGTATCATAGAAAAAATTTAACTTTCAATACACTGTTTTTCATGTCCCAGGGTAAAAAGGTGATTTCCCTCACCCCTGTAAATAAAGCCCGTTGAGGTACAATCGAAGGGACTAGATGTACAATCAGGAACAAACAAGTTACAAACGATTGGGATCGGATCGGACCCAAAATTTAAAGGTCAAGCTGGGTTCAAGCATCTCTCCAACACCTTCAAAACTAAAACAGGGATAACTTAAAAACTGTTGAGGTACAAACAAAGGGACTAGAGGTACAATCAGGTACAAACGAGGTACAAACGATTGGGACCGGATCGGACCTGAAATTCGAAAGTGGGGGTGCAGGCATTTCCCCAGCACCCCCACAATTAAAATTGTGATAACTAAAAAACTGTTGAGGTACAAACGAAGGGACTAGAGGTACAATCAGGTACAAATGAGGTACAATCGATTAGGACCAGATCGGACCCAAAATTTGAAAGTGGGGGTGCTGGGGAAATGGACCTCTCAAATATGATATTTTATAATATAGATTAAACGAACTTTCTCAAAAAGATTGAATCATAACTTAATAATTTAGTTATTCTTATATATATATATAATTTTATAAAAGGTTACCATTTGCAATTTAGTTGATGAATTTGAGTATTAAGAATGGTTATATAATACAGGATGTTAAAATATTTGGTAATATGAAAATCACCGATAAAATTTACATACAACAAATTTAATCTGCAAAATAATTTTAAATAAAAGTAGTTATACCATCATAAAAACTACTTAAATAAATATTATTTTATCTGTAGAAACATTTAAAACAAGCGGTTTCACGACTTTAATGACGGTAAATAAAAACCTTCCATATAAGAAAAACTTCGGTAAAATGTACTTTTACCTTTAAAGTTTATCAGGTAAATTTACCGAGCTGGCTTCTCTAGTCTTTTGACTATTTGCTCGTCATCCTAGTAAAACTTTTTATTCATGCCAGATTGATTTTCACTCATTTTTTAAAATATATCATCACCGCCACGTTAATTATTATACCGAACACTTTATTAAATTAACGGTTAACGTTAAAGGTTTTGATCTGGTATGGAATGCTGAAACTAGACATACAATGTGGATTACAATGAATTTAATTCGTTTTACAATTTAATTTCTATTGTAACATAGATCTGTTGTTTGACATTCTACATTTTACATCAAACCCGGTACAATTATATAATATATGATTTAACAGATATATTTCATTTACTTTGTGTGTTATATACCAAATTGTTTCACAATATATCTTGTATATTGCCGCGAATAATTTTTTATTTATTTTGATAATGTTGACGTGAAAAAGTTACACCGTGAAAATATATGCGTGACAGACGTCTTTGCCTTTCCATAATGCTGTATCTTCTTTAGTTGTTTTTTGTCAATACTATAGTCCAATTTCCATTTTAAAATAGAGTGTTGTAAGTTTAAATAAGAGAATTCCTTTGCCTTCGGTTTTTTTCTTTCTATTTTATATTGGTTTCCTTTTTATGTGTTTTCTTATTTTTTTGTAAACCTTTAATACCCTCGATAGTTTGTTTAAAATTGATGTAGATACTTTTGTTTTATTAATTAAAAAAAAAACTTTCTTTTGATTTATGTGGCTTAGGTGTTACAAATAAAATAAATTTAAATATACGTTTTGTTGTGAAAGTAAAAAGTATTCTGGATTTCTGTCATCTGCATTCTTCTCGAATATTTTATTTAATAAAAGTCAAAATAAAATAAAATCAATTTTAAACCTTACAAAAACTGCTATCGATGTTTAATTACAACTTTAACAAAATTGAAATTTCTTATTTGCAAACCTAAACTGATACTTTTGTATTGGTTTTAGTCACTTGTTAATAAAAAAAAAAAAAAAAAAAATATTTAACTTAAGCTTAAAAAGATAATTCTATGATTATATTGTTGTTAGCAATTAAAATATATTTCAGTTCTTAAATTAATATTATAACGAAACTAAAAATTAACAATACACTTATTTACGAAGTCCTTAGTAATTGTATCGTTCTTATTTATATAATACTAATTGAATACCCTTGAAAAAATATGCTTATCTTTATGATGAGTTTTGATACTACAATGGAATTTCGATTATTCATCAGGCACTGGACTAACGCCCTGACGAATAATAAAATAGATAATTAGTTAAATTAAAAAATATTTTTAATTTTCGTGCATTGTATATATTTGTATGCATAAATTGTATTATGAAATACTGTGATGTATGGTTTAAAAAAATTAAATGTGATTATTTATAATCCAATCAAGATTTTTTTTTCTCCCAATATTCAATATTGGAAATTTTCAATAACGATAAATATTTACTATTATATTAGATAAATATTTATTTTTGTGTATGACGATTATTAACCAAGTGATGGTTCAACAATGTTTCATTGCTTGACAAATAAAAAAGAAAATCTTCGTTTTGTAAAACCCATTGTAAATCTTTTTACTATATTTTCTAGGTTACCCATAAAATATATTTATAGAAACGTTGGTTCTTATGGATTGTTGGGTAAAGAGAACCAGCCAATTGGTTAACTTGGCATTAAACTTAAAATGTCGACACAAAACTTCTATGCTTAATTTCTGTTGCACCAAACGATGTCATTTGAAAATTCAAATTATATACGAGATATTTTTAATTCCAATGAAAAAAATTTAGGAGACTTTTTAATCGTTCTGGTGGATCGGATCTCCAACGTCTTCCCAAAAAACTTTCCTACTTAACAGCACAGTCCTGAAAGTATGGTATTTTATAATTGTTATTTATTAATTGTAGCGATACTTTTTCAAACAATTGAATAAGTTGATTACGATTTTCAACGAATTCTTTCGACAATCTCACAATTGCTCTCTCTTTTGATTGCTTATTGCAATTATATTGGCACCGAGTTTCCTTCATTTCTGATTCTTAGAGCTGTGTTTCTTGGTATAATTTGTTTGAATTTTTGTTTTGAAGTTTGCGTCATACTTCTTTGAAACTCCGATTGTGGAGGTTAGACTTTTTTGGCATAATTAAAATCAAATAAGGATCATTAAATGAGAAACAGATATTATTTATAAGTTTTTATACATTTTTGGTGGTACAGTTTTTTTTTCTGAGGTAATATTAAACATTTTAATAAACTAACTCCACCACCATCTGTTTTCTTAAATTCCACGCTTCTATTCTCTTTCTGTTTTAATCCAAATGTACTACATCGGTATCTATACATGTAGAAAATTTCTTGTAAATTCATATCTTGTATAGATATCGAAAGAAAAAATGAATGTCGTATTCACGGTAGAAGTCGCTCTTGGAAATTATTTTCAGTTAAATAAACACGTTGGTCATTTTCTAGGTGTACACTAAGTGTGTGACTGTGGACTTCCTTTCCGTTTTTTCGGTTTTATTGCAACAACAAAACAACAACTGACTGTTCGGACCTTATCAGGTATACTAATGCTTCCCTTTCCTTTTTTTGTGACAAAGGGTAGCTTATGTCCTTTTCCTGTCTAATCTATTTCTGTATCGAATTTCATCAAAGTCGGTTAAGCAGTTTCAGAGTTCATTGAACACAAACCGTTGAACACATAATTTATTATATTAACTGTATCAAATGTTTGAATTATTCAGTTGACTTTTAAAAATTTTCTTTCATACAAATCTTGTTCAGACAGTTACGAAGACAAAAAAAATATAAATCAATCGGTTACGGCGTTCTCACGTTATTACCTTATAGACATGAGGCAATTAATTTATAAGTACAAAAATATGGAATTATTTTTCACTAAATACAGGACTAGTATTAACTATGAGTACTTTGTAAATATTTATCTCATGTGACGTGATAATATATATTTATTAATATGTTATAATCCAAGGAGTGGTTAAAACTTGAAACTATGCTTTGTTCACTGTCTCATAAATTCCCTTTAAATAGTTTAAACTTAATTATAATACATGTTTACACGAGAGTTAAAAAAATAATTAAGCTCTTTCATAAATCCATTAAAAATAGTTTGTTTACTTCTATACACATTTGGAACATAATTTTTTATTGTTTAATCAACGCATTGGTGTGACACAAATTATTATTTAAAAAAATAAGAAACAGAATTCAGATTAGATTAGGTTTCAGCCTTAAGACTGCTTACCATGATTTATGAAACAACTCTTCTGTTATAAAATATATTCAAAACCTATATTAAAAAAAATATATTTATAATTAAATTTACCTAATAATAATTTCCAATCTACATACATGTATTGCTATAGAAATTGTTTGAATTAATCATCTAAAGATCTACCGTCTTTTTAATAAACTATTATTTAAATAATTTATTTTAATTTTAAATTAAATCGTTTCAATTGAATTAATTTAAAAATAAATAAATACAAATTTACCATTTGACGAGTTTTAATTCATGACATTCACTTCTAAACATTTTTTCAACAACCATTAGGAACGTTTCAATTTCAAGTACTCGTTGTATGATTAATTTTCCATCGTTTGAAAATCGTGAGTTACACTATCGGCATACTTTTTCTGTAAAATTTATTTATGTAGAGCATTTTTAAAGAAAAACGCACTGCCATTGTAAAATCTTTCAATAGTTCTCTCGTTCAGAACAGAACATAAAAGTTTTTTTTTGGAAAGTTTCAGATATTCTTTATCATGCTTGTTATCCAGGGCAAAAAGTTTTACATTTATTGTGTACGTTTAGTGTGTATTTAACAAGCACCTGTTTAACTGTACATTCCATCTTTGTCACATTTACCAAAGTTAAAATCCGTACACAGAGACGTCAGGGACAACGTCTTCCGTTCTCACACCTTCACCAAAACATCTATCGCCGTAGACGTTCCGTATTATTCTATTATCGCTCTGGCGACACTATATTAAACATGTGCATAGTCTCCCATGCGAATAGGTACGACGTATGACCTACTACCATTACTTATATGTGCCCGGTGAACATTATTAAGGAATACAATTCAAATCTTCTGGTCCGATTGATATTACGCTATAATGGTGATCATAATATGTATACGGGGGGAGGGGGATGGCAAACGGAACGGACGGTTTTATATAAATGAACGTTCATTTATAACTTCGTCTTGTTTTCTTGCCGTTAGGTTCTACGGTAATCTTTTGCTTGCCTATCGTTTTTTTTTCTTGCTATACAATAACCTGAAAGTGATGACAATGAATGGTGGAAATATTCACCTGAGCAAGCATTAATTCTCGTTTTCCTCCAATTTTCGTCGTTTTAGAGGTGCCTTTATGTATGATCAATAGCCGACGTGAAATCGCAACTTCATGAGAACAATTTTTCAATATTTAATACCGTGATATATGTGAAAACTTGTAATTTTATGTATTAATAATTGATGAAAATTAGTAATAAAAAAATAAATAAAAAAATATTAACTTAAAATAAAATCATGTAAATACCACTTATTTTGTATACAATATAAATAAACTACTTAAACTAACAAGAAAACATTTGATTTTTTTTATTCTTTATTTTTTAATACGAAAAATCTCCAAATACTTTCATTAAGATATTATTAAAAACTAAACATTTTTCTAACAATAATGTTGTTTTACTTTTTTTACCTACCTACAATTCTGGTATAACATTTAATTATATATAATATTAACTATCTATACATTTTTAAATTTAATAAATTAATTTTTTTTAAACGTAATTTTAAATTATCTTATTAGATTATGTAATTATTACTGATTTATACATAGTATATAGAACATTTAATAATAAACTATTTATTTTCATACAAAAAAAATTAAATAATATATTAATATATATATATATAAATATATAAATATATATATATATATAAAACATTGAACGTAGTTGATAAGATAGACAAATAAACTTTTGCGAAAATTATTAATCATAGGCTTATTCAGTTTTGAAAAATGAAAAATTATCATACCGTAAATAAACATTGGATTTATATACCGAAATATTGATGATAAAATAGGTAATATAAAATTAATTTAATATTAATTTACTGGTTTCAGAATAATACGAAATTAGAATATAATTATCTTACATTATACGAGAAATAATAGAAATAATATCATACGTTAATTATCTAAATAATTTTATTTGTCACTCTCGTATAATTACTATGGCATAATGAATATGTCTCATCTGCTATTGATAACGTAAAAACTAAGCCATGATTATAGCCCTAGGATGATTAAATAATATAATACAAATTATATACTACGAATATTGTTAGCTATAAAATACATTATAACCACATTATAATTATTCACTTCGACATATTTGAGTACATTATATATATATATATATATATATATATATATATATATATATATATATATATATATATATATATATATATATATGACTATAATATACTTCAATGACCATATTTTGCATTAACTATTGATTTTTTCTCAGTCTGTTGTATATTCAACGAATCTATATACAAACATTATAATGACTAACGTGTATAAATAAAATATTTAACAATACCAAGTTAATTATTTTACACCAATATAAAATTAACTTAAAATTTCAATATTCAATTTTTGAAACTTAAATTATTGAAGTAAGATTAGTTCATCCTACCTATTGTCATCTACTATAAACTAACAGACATAAATGTATATATATATATATGTCTTGTATAAATGTATATATGATTAGCTAAACATAAAATGCTTTAGATCCTAAAGTGTTACGTGTTTAATTTTAAAGTTTGCGAATAATGTTTATAGATATTGTCAATCGTAATGAAATATTTATAATATAATTTCCTATATTCTATATATTATTTTTTATTAATTTAATTTTAAAATTTATAATTTAATTAAGTTATGTACATTACATTAATGATCAAAAATGTATACAAAAAATTGTAAAATTCAAATACTTATTTACGTGTCTATATATTTTTTTTAAACAAAAAAAAAACATACGCTTGTAATTTTACATTATATAAACTATCGAATTATTCAAATATTTGTACACGGATATCGATATAATTTCAAACGCTTACCTTCTGAGAATGATCTGAAAATAATGAAATAAACATTTAAAAAATAAATATTACAAAAAAAATGCGAGAACCCTGATAGTTTGGGTTAAATATTTACAGTATAACATCATGCATATAAGATATACAAAACATTCCCTTACAACATTAATAAATAGTGAGATATATTTTATTTAAATAATGTATACAGTATGTATTTAGTCATCCGGTGGCACTTATGCTATTAGGTGTTACGATAAGTGTATTAGAGGAGAGGGTTGGTTTTAGTGTATTGGCTCTGGTGGTGAGTTATTTGAAAGGGCAAGACGTAACCGATGGGCGATTGCGGCTTGCTCATGCATTAAACACATCGTGTCCAATTATGCAGTTCGATGCGATTGTAGACAGACGTGTGATTTACATTTTATAACATTGTATTATAATTTGTACTATTATAAAGTTAATTTAAGCCTAATCAATAAAATAGTATTATTTACATAGTATAAAATTAATTCACTAAAAACAATAATACTAGTGCTACATAAATCACATTGAACTATTAATCTATTTTAATTACTTTGTTGGTGTGTGAACAATTTAATCAACCAATTAAAATATTTTTCTCGAACGAGTGTACGTAGTGCCGTTTATTTTTAAATGTAGGTACTTAAGTCAACACTCACTAGATTTAAATCATATTTGATGGGTTCGGAATTTTTTTGGTCGACGCGATTTATAGTAATGGACCGACATCGGACCTCTCCTCGTGTGACGATGCAGAATTTGGTCGTTGTTGGAATTATCCGAAACTAGCTTTTTAAATGCTCGATATTTACGACGCTGTTGACAAGTCACATAAATCATCGAGCGTTTAAAGTTTATTTATTATTATTTTTTATGGTTTTGATGGAGGAAAATGTACTATTCCTCTCTCTCTCTCTTCCATCACAAGCCGATTAGGCGGTGAAAATATTCAATGGCCCGTTTTTGATATCTCCTTCAAAAACCAAAACGACCACTCGATGTAGTGGGAATCCGTTTTTTTAGCTTATGTTTTTCAATGACGACACTTAGGATATTAATGATTTTTCAGAGAACCTGCACATCAGCGGCAGATCTCTTCCCCTCCCCCCAAGTACTTCGAATCGCGAACGTACAGTTTATTAAATAAATTGTACCTGACTGCAATTTCGGATGGTGGGCATCAGGGGTAGAAAATATAGAGTTGAAATAATAAACAAAAAAAAAAAAAAAAATCCCATGAGTTGTTTATTCGAATTAGGCCGAAAAGAGCATCAGTGCATATATAAGTGTGATAAACGAGCTACGTAGACCGTTGACAGGGCCAATGTTACAGTGCAAATAGTCTAGAAGTTAAATTAATGGGATCCTTTAAAATGATTATAATGTATGTATACATGTGTGTGCTTTCAGACATGTCGGCCGATCGATTGCGATCTGTAACTGTCCAACCGGATTCACAGGCGGCAAATGCGAAGTACCCGTGGTCAATGTCACTGCTGGTGAGTAAAACGATTCCAATAACTATGACTGTTGATATGTACAGGTATTGAAGCTATGATCATAACTTTAATTATTATGACTTTTCCCCCCTCCCCACACGTATGAACATGCGTGTACTCATGAAGCTTATTAAAACTGATGTAATACATACAGAGGCTAAAAATCCGTACTAATTTTACTGTACATCAGTTACACAAACACATAGTTATAGTACGGATGTATGTCACATGTAAAAAAAAGTAATTCATTAATTTAGGTTGTTTGAAACAACGTATGCGTGCATAGTTTACGACCATTATTCGCTTGTATCTTAAGCCCATTATTCAATTGATTTCGTATTGAGATGGATTAAATGGGTTAGGTGTTTTTTATACCGTAAATATAATATAAATAAATATTTTAGTATTTATAACAATGAGTGTTAGTGGACTTTTAACCTATTTTAATATAATATTATAAATTAATCATTGGTTAATGTGATTGGAAATACCGTATAAATCTAAACAAGTTTCCAAAGCAGGACATTCAAAATGAATAATTTAATCAAAATTAATAAATACATTTAAATAGTTATGTTAAATATTAATAATATTTAAATATGTTTAATATGTATATTTTTTAACTTTTTTACATTTATTTTTATTTTACAAAACCTATTGTTCAAAATACTATTTACATGCATAATTATACGTGTAACTTATTCTAATTATATTTGTTATAAATAGGATGAATTTATATTGTACTCTCTGAACTTAGGATTCTATATCACGTTCAGTCTTAACATATTCTTTTCATAATCCATTAAATTATCAGCCATGCGACCATGTTGTAGTATAACCACTGAAAACGAGACGAAATGAACACCTATAACCTTCAAAAAAATACTTAATGTTTTCTTACATTTTCATGTAAATTAATCAATGATAATAAAAATAATTATTTAAATTATCTGTAAAAAAAAAATAAATAATTTCTCAGTATGTTTTTTTTTTAATTATAATAAAAACCTTGTTTTACTTAAATTTACTTATTTTACTATAATTATAAATCAATTTACTCAACTCTAAAATAATAACTGTCCTTAATATTATAGGTCAGTTCATGTAACAAAATATTATATCAAAATTATAAAATATTTTACTGTCGTTTATGTTAGAATGATGACATAAAATTAAATAATCACATTTATACTTTGCATTTATATTTTCCTATATATTTTATATGATATTTTTTGTATGATAATATTTAATCATTATAAAAACAGTTTTTTCCAAAGTATATTTTTACTGATAACCGAATGAAAATATTTCGAGTGTAATATTATGTTACCAAAAAAATACTCCAATGACACCATCATTGTATGCATAATAATACATTATTTTATTTAATAGAGTTGTCTATACATGTTGTGAAATCGAAAGTTATAATAATTTCAACGGCATTAAATAATATGCGATAAGTATTAATTAAAAGGATCAATTATGCTGCGGTTATTTAATTTAATAAGTACAAATGTGTAATACTGATTTTTTGGAAATATATAATGTTAATAGAAACCATCTCACAATAAAATATTAATTCCTCTATTAATAATGTAAACTTAATTGAACATTCGATATAATCAAAATATTTTATTAAATTTATGGTGTTTATTATTTTACGTTTTAGAACCCAATAAGAATACTGTTCTTTTATTCTATATATAACTAAGTTGTTTTATATGTGTGTGAAATCACATATACACAAGGAGCTTTCTTGAGTTCTTCTATTCGTATTGTCATTTTCCATACGGATAACATAGATCGATTTAAACTTAAATTAGTTATACAGATGTAACCTTCGTGAATACCAAACAACTAAAAAAAAATTATAGAAATTATAGAAACATAGTTTTTTTTTGGAAAAGTTTCCTGTAGTAAACAAATATTTTTTAGAGTTACTATTTATTAAATATGTGATTGAGAAATAAGAGATACTATAACATACATAATGCGTTTAACTTATGAAATTTGTATTATAATTGTAAATAATATATACGGCTTTACTTCTGTTAATCAAATAACAACTCGAATTCAAATTTTCACATAATTTCATGTAAGTTACACCTTATTTCGAAATAAACTATGTGTAGAACAAAATACAACACTGATAAATATCAATTTTTTATGCTTAATAAGAAATAGTATGTTACTTTATTATTTTTGTATACATGAAGCGACATTTTTTAAATTTTCTTTTTTCCTTTCTCTAAATTCTTATGAATATAATAATAATAATTAGGTGTTCAAAAGAAATGTTTTTCATAATGATTTCATTTAAATGTTTTTACATTGAGAACACACTCTACATTGAGTTTTTTAAGATGAAGTACACATTTATGTGGTGGCTCTTGTTTGTATGTTTGTTCGATGTACAAAAAAATAACTATTCGTTTGTATATAAATCGTTAAATTATCTTCCTAGAATGTAGTCAACAGCATCAAAAAACATTTATCGTTTTTGATAAACTTCAGAATAAAATGTAATTTTCCTATCAGCAGATTTTTTAATTAAATACAATTTTATTATAAATTTTGTACAAGCATTGAAACATAACAGTACTCATATTTAAATTTTGTACCAAAATTGTCCGTTTAAATGTATGTCTTACCATGCGATTTAAGAACTTAAAAATATTATGATTTTTATTTTTTAAATTCAAAATAACACATTTTCAAACAACAAAAACTATTTTTAATACGATCTTACAAATGATTTTATGTCCCCGTGAAATTTAAATTATATGAGACAATTTATCTAAGTAATACAAATTAAAATATAAGTATGGTTTTTGACGTAATGGAAAGTTATTTTAAATATTAATGATAGTGGTGACTCTTGAATCGGTTTAAAAAAATTAAATTACTATAGTTTACTTTAACTTTAAATTAGAGAAAACTAATTTATAATGAACTGCTAATTACAATATTACATCAATATATAATTTGTTACATTTTCATTTTTATCCTATACATTTTATAAATTAACTAAATAATAGAATGTATGAGAAAAAAATATTCCTTTCATCGTAATAATAATATTTAAGATGATTGAAATTTCTTAATTTTAAAAAACTGATTTAAGTAATAAGTTTCAAAAAAAATCATATTATTTTGATTGATCAATTATTTATCTAATTTTATTTTTGAAAGATCAGTAAGATTTTTTTTTTCAATAAATTTCCTAAATAAATTATCCAATATTCAAAAAAGTGACTAAAATAAAAAATAGCATATTATCCGATATCATTTTCTGTTCTGTGATAAATATTAGCACAATAAACAACAGTGTCAAAATTCTTAATAAGGTAAAGCATAGGTTAGTGAAAGGGGATAAAATGTTTGCAAATTGATTTTTAAGGTTCCTGTTTTATGGTAGTTGCTTAAACATTTGTAAGGTTTTTTACGAGGAGTTTGAGAAAAAGGATTTTCGAGTTTTCCTCAGATTTTTACACTAAACAACCTACTAAACTAATCTTTATAGTAAATGAGATTAAAGCCTTCACTTTAGGCATATTTAACAGATATATATTGGTCTTTATTGCATTGTAAAGATACGTGGTGCTCACCACAGCGTATACATCTAGGGAAGTGATTATAATAAATAAGTATGCTTGAAGACGAAGATATTGAGAGGTAGCAGGAATAGCTTGAACTTTTACTTCAAAATACAACAATATTATTTTAGTATAATGAATTTAACTTGAAGATGTCTGGGTTATTTTTATCTGGTTCTAGGTCGATAAAATCATTGAATGTTGCACCTTAGCCTTCCTTTGTAGAATATTGTGAATATTTTTCAATTGAAACCCCAAGGATGGGAGTTTGTCCCTTAAGAAGAATATATTTTTATACATATTTATAATTCTACTGTACGTATGTATGTAATTCAACTCTTCCTAAATGGCTGGACCGATTTAAATGAACTTTTTTGTATGCGTTTGAGTAACGATTTACAAATCAGTTTGAATCAATTAAATTTAGAACAAAGTTAAGTTCAGAGAAAATAAAAATGTATAAAAGGTGTGTGATAAAATAATGTGTATCATTATCTTTTTTATGTTAAATCCTTATTGTATTTTTATATTGACTGATGCTGCAGTCGGTATCTAGGTTATTTATCTATACTGCAACTAAACGACTTGAATTAATTTTTGTGTATGCATTCATTCGTTCATTAAAATTCATCTAAAGCAACGCGAAAGTTTTTTCTTGCGTTTATTGTTGGTTAATGTTTCTGGATCGGCGTTCTTCCAATACTTGCAAACAGTCAATGGCATTTTGTACGAAACATATCGTGCTGCATGTCGCGAATTAAATTTGCTGAAAGATGACAACATATTATGATATGGAATATTACACTTGCAGATGCAGCATTGAGTTCCTCTCCTCATCAAATTTGTCAATTATTCGCCATTTTATTGACGACATGTTTTCCATCTCAAGCTTCTATCTTCTGAGATAAATATAAAGATTCCATGAGCAACAACATTCTGCATCTCATTCGGATCGCTGATTAAGATTTCAATATCGATTTTCTAACGGAAATAAATAACGAGCCGCTATTAAAAACTGAACATATTTGCTTCTGATTTCGAATATGCCACTCATTTGTTTTTGCATTGAAAAACTTATTTAAGTTCTTTTATAAGTTTATTCATTTATATTCCTCAAGAATTGACTGAAAACATTGTTCATCAACTCGCATTAAGAAAAAAATAAACAAACGTTATTGATTATACGTTTTTAGAAAAATTGATGTTATTTCAAAATAAAAAATAATAAAATTATTATATTATTTGTCTTTTATTCATTTCATACTTTGTTAAAAATCCTAATCGCTTAAATAATTATGCAGAACAACGTCTGTCGAGTTCAAAAAAAAAAAAAAAAAAAAAACTAAAAGAGCAAAATAAAATCTCGACTTTTTATTCTATTTAGTTCAAATTAAATGTATAGCTAACACTGCTTAATCTTCGACCTATAAAAATCAAAACAAAACATAAATCATTATAATAAATTGTTGGCAGCCCTCAATGCTAGAATTAATTAAATAAATTTATTTTAATCTATTTTATTTATAATACGTTTTTTAAATTCAATATGGGTATATAGATCCATTTATTTAAAAAATACAAAAACCACATTCTACTTAAATCTTTAAGAATAAAGTATAAAAATTTGACTAATTTAAAACTTCATATGTAATACAAATAGGTTTATTCAACTCGAATTAATGTACTTTGGAAACATTTAATTTAGTTTCAGTAGTAAAATTCTTAAAAAAACAATTTGTTTTAGGTTAAATACATATAATGTATTATATATCTAATAATAATAGAAATAATATATGACATAACTTTAATTTATTTATAACTATAAAATATATCATATTTTGTAACTAAAATATTAATTGTTGTAAGTTCTATTTTTTCAAATGTCATATATAATATAACATTATATATTATTATACATAATATAATAATAATAATAACAATAAAAATAACAACAACAACAACAACAATTTAATAATAATATTTGTGACGTAACTTTAATTTATTTATAAATATAACTAAATGTTGTAAATTCTGTTCATTCATATATCATAAAATATATTTTGACTAGGTTAAGCAAATTACTTAAAAACTTTTTAGTTAATTGAATAATAAATACTAACAGATTATAAAAATAAATATTTTGATTGCTGATAATACATACATTTAAGTATTGATATTTTATCAATATTTTAACATTTTTACGCAATAATTTTTGTTTTAGAATGTGGATCGTCTACTAATTGTATACAGCAATGTAACATTAATGAAGATGTTGACGTAATTAAAGGTCCATGCCAATGTAATTTATATAAAAATTCATCAACACCTATAGGTAAGTCCTCTTGTCTTATATTTTTATACATATTTTAATTAATTAGATTTAATTAGTTTATGACATTTTTTTTTTCTGAAATTTTAAATAATATTATTCAACGACTTATTGATATAAAAAATATAAATTTTAAACAGCCGTTAATATTTCCAAATTGTAAATCATGTATTATTTAGTCAATACTAATGTAATGTTTAATGTAATTGAAATTTTACAGAAAAAAAAAAAAATAGGAAATGAAATGTATATAAATAGTACAAAGATTTTTAAATAATATATATATGTTTAAACAAAATTGAATGTAAACTATAAAAACAATATTTTATTTTTAATTTTTGTAGCTTTTTGAAATCATGTAAAAAAAAAAAGTCACTGCCACAAACACACAATTTTTTTCCAAAGTAGACATAAATTTAATCATTCTTTACTTTAGAGTAAATTGAACAATTACTAGAATGCAACGTATTAATTTGAATTCTCGTGCTTATATTTTACTACGATATTTCCGGCTTGAGATTGAGAAATAAAACTCATAATTTACCTAAATGCATTCTTTAGATTTTCATCATTTTATTATTAATAATAGCTCAGCCTTCACATTCATATAAATTGTATGTTTACGTATATTGTAGATATTTCATTGCAAAATGTTTTCGATTAATCAATTCATTTAAAGTAAATATGTATTATAAATCAATCAATCAATACATTTACGAAATCATAATACTAAAAAGAACCGGATGGGCCTCGCTCTGCTGTACAGTTAGGGGTGGAGTGCACCTCGCTTAAAGGATAGGTCATTATTATAATGGATTTGTTAAATTTGAATGCAATGATAGATATCATTGTATACGAATAACGATTCTGAACGGAGTTCATATGTTAGTCTAGAATATAATACAATGTTATTTATAAATATTATATAAGTATATTTTATTTTGAAACGATAAATATATTTTTCAATTAGGATGGGTTGGCAGTTGCATACAGCGACAATTTGAGTGAAACGATCTCCAAAATTTTTTAGTTACGATAAGTTTAACTTATTATAAACCTTGTATTAAATTTTCAATAGTTTTCGGTCTGCCAATTAAATTTGATAGATGTTTAAAACCAAAATTTTACAAAAATCGAAAATTTAAACTGTCTATAAATAAGTCAAAATACTTTGAAAACTTAACCATGTATAGAGAACGTCAATATAAAGATTTGGTGAAAATTTCAAGTTGTTGCGATTTTTCATTTTTGAGTTAGAGCATTTTAAAAAAAAACCGATATCTTTGTCAGTCTAGAATATTATACATAATATTATATTTTACATGTAATTTTTTGTCAATATTCGCTGTTCAAACGCTTATAAAAAAAAATTGTGCCTATGGATTTTAATAATTTTTGAATGACTTTATGAACTACTTCTGTGGAATCTTCTATTAAATTTTCAAGTATTTTGTACGAGCCAAATTTTTTTTATCACCGATTATAAAAAAAAAATGTAAATAAATCGAATATTTTAAATGCCTATAAGTGGCTTAAAAATCAATATAATATTTTGAAAAAAATATGACATAAAGGAAATACCAATCTTAACAGCTGGTAGAAATTTCAAAAATCTGCGACTTATACTTTTTGAATTATAAAAAATATTTAAAATCGTTTGAGAATAAATCGTTATTTTATGCAATTTCGTAAATATTTAAATTTCAAACAGTCATAAAATTTTTTCCTCTAATTCCGGTAGAAATTTTTTTAAAGATATTTGAAGAGTAGCTTATACATAACCTCGTGTTAAAATTTTGAACCTTAAGTATGAACAGAAAAAATTTTATGAATTTTTAACTACAAAAAAACTTGCAAATTACCGTGATTTTTACATATTTCGTATAAATTGTAACTTTGAGCACTTATAAAAAAAAAT
Organism: Sipha maydis; assembly: GCA_034509805.1. NCBI lineage: Eukaryota > Metazoa > Arthropoda > Insecta > Hemiptera > Aphididae > Sipha > Sipha maydis. The sequence goes on from JASXSY010002605.1 coordinate 20,507, forward strand.
TGTGACTTACGATTTTAGATTTTTTTTTATCAGTTAAGGAACAACTTATAAGAAACCTTGTATTAAATTTTCAAGATTTTCTAGGCAGCCAAAAAAATTTTATCGTTATATAAAAAAAAAATACTTAAAAATATTGAAAATTTCAATTGTCTATAAATAGCTTAATAAAAGTCAAAATACTTTGAAAATTTAATGGTGTATAGAGAACGCTAATCTAAACATTTGGTGAAAATTTCAAGTATTTACATCGATTAGTTTTTGAGTTATAGCAAAATAAAAAATTTGATTATGTCAAAAACTGGTTTTGCGTAAAAACTCCCGTTTTTCCCAAATTTTTTTATGGTTTTTCCCGTCGCATTTAAAAAATATTGGAAATTTTTAACTTTTGACCCCCCAAAGTACCAAATAGATTCACTTTCCTTTCAGAAAAGTTGCTACATAAGGCAATCGAAGCATTTTTACTGCCCCAAAACGTGTCGACAGACACAAAAAAAAAAAAAAAAAAAAAAAAACACACATCATTGTAAAATCAATACATTCTTCACTCCGTTCAGAATCTAAAATAGAATTTAATCGAAGTATAAATGTATTAAATGTATATGTTTATTGTAAATAAAGTTATTATGTACATGAACTTAAATAGTTTTTTAATTTTTTTTTTTTTTTTTTGGTTAATTGTGACAGTAGAATAATTTGGACAGATAAACCACCACCCTTTATGACCCCGCTAAGTGGAATCTACTGTGTATGATATGTAGCATCGTTATAACTATTGTACTAGTCAAAGAACTTTTTTTGTATTTAGCAGCGTTATAATATGACAAAGTATGATCGTAAATTTAACATTTCTAACTTTTTACAACAAATTAAATATCATATCCCAAGGTTTTATAAATTATTAAAATATCCAATAAAAACACGGTTGAATCATTTACATTAAAATTATTGATCTTCCAATGTCTTGAATATTATATATTTAATAGTTTTCTAATACGATAATTTGCGAGATCAACTACCAAAATATTTTACTAATGAACAAAATTATTTTATTTGATATTAAAAAAAGGCTTAACTCTTGTCTACTCAATAATTATAGTTTTGCTACTTGCTGTTGTCCCAATATGAGTAAATGATTTTCTAAAATCTCATAGTATGTGTTTCAAGTTTAAAAAACGAATTTCTTATTGAGTAAGAGAACACCAAAATAATTCGTAATTCGATATATTCCGAACCTATTGCGATTCCTTAGCGTCGTGAAAGTTCCAATTGGGTTTTCACTAGTGTTCATAGTATTGTTTGCAATTTTTCCAACACTCTTACTTTATATCGTGTCCTCTAGAGAATGACACAGGAAAATGAGTCAATACAACTATACTATGAAAAAACAATTCAATACTAACGGCATAGCTATAAAAGTTTGTTCCCTTTTTTCAGAAATGTGTCGCATTCATTGTTGTTTGCGCTCATATTATACTTTGAATACCTCCATTACAAGTTTTTTTCCCTCGTTATCAAATTTTCTAAAAAAAATTTAAAATCTTTTTTATTTTATCATTTCCAGTTGATATTTTAAGACTTATTCAAAATACAGTGTCAACATTGAATAGAAAAGTCGTTAAAGAAAAAAATTCACATTGCCATTGAATTATTTTACACCATTTCGTTTTTAAACTTTTTTATTCTTGCATTTATTTAACAAATACTTGGCTTTGATTTAACCATTCACAATTTGTTATTATTGAACTATAATTTTTGAATTATATTATATTCTTTTGTTACTTACGAATTATCGTTTAATGTATTTGGCAACATATTATTTGTTAATTTGTATAAAAGTATAATTTTATCTAAGTTTTCATTTTAAAATTAAAATTGTTCAAATAACTATATATATTAATATATATCTATTTAGAAAATATTTTTGATTTTATACAATGCAATATAATGATGTAATAACATTTTAGATTGAGAAAAATGAAGTATATTTATTATAAAATATATGTAGAGGCTCAATATAGAGATTTTCATTGTCACTTCGATTTTATTAAAAATGTCGCTTACGAATTTGATAAACTCTGAATTACGATCATTAAATGTGTTCATGTTCGTATAATATTTTATATATATTTATTAAAAAAAAAAAAAAAAAAATGATCACCATATATGTTATACGTATTAAATAATATAACATAATTTTTTTTTCGTATTATTCGAGCCCGAATAAACATTGCTTTTATATTGCTAATAAAATATAAATTTAGGGGTTTCTGACTCAATACTATAACCTTAGCATTAATTTTTTCAATGAATGTTAAGTGTCTTTTCATAGTATATTTTTATATATTGCCTTAGATCATATTATTGTTGAAGACAAACTCTAAATATATATTAATGAAAATAAAAAGTGTAAGTTTATTAAATGTTTATATTTACTACCAACGAAAGCAAATTTGTATCAATTTCATTTTTAAAAAATCATTCTTAAAAACTCATATTGTGTAATATTACACAAATTATTATTATTTATTAATAATATTCGATTCATTTAATATATTTTTTATTATTTATTTTTGTAAAAAGCTTGCCTGAAAGTATCTTTTATAATACACAATATCTACTATTAAAATAAATTGTATACAAAAAAAAATTTTTTTCTCATTTTGTTTATTATTTATAAGAATTTTAATTATTTATATTTTATTTTATTTATTTTTTACATTATCTACCTAAGATAAAAGAATATAAAATTTAATTTTTATTATTTATAATAATGTAAGTGTAATAATGCTTATAGATCAGTATTTAAAACATAATATGTGTTTTATAGGAATATCTTACACATAATAACAAAAAACTAATGGTTTTTTTTTTTTTTTTTTTTTTTAAAGAAGAAAAAAAATGTCCAAACAATAAGACGGAGTGTTGTGTATGCAATTCTAGTCCATTCCTGCATTCATGTTCCTATATAAGTATCATAACTAAATATTATGCACTTCAATATTTATTAATAAATATAAATGCTTTTTTTTTATATAAGTTATTACCTTCTTTTGGTTGAAATTAAATATAAAAAATTATTTTCCCATTAATATCTATAATAATATAAATTTAGCACCCTGTGCTTAACAAATGTCTAAAAACGCATTGTTCTAGAAATTACATTTTTAATTTGTTAAAAAATAAAACGTTACTATGTACTTTTATTTTAATTATTTGAATCTAACTATTTGTTACAAATGTTACGTTATAGAAAACCAAGTAAATAAAAAATGTATGGATAAAAAAAAATAGTAACGAGTGATTAGTCCAACGTTCAGTTTTATCCAATTCAATTTTTAATATATATTTATATGTATAGTAACTTCATTCTGGAATAAAACTGCAACCAATTTATTATTCAATATAGATCGATATGCCGCCGTAATAATAATTTAAATTCCATACGGTCCGATCACATCAATTTTTTTTCCTCCGGCGAAGAAATATAACCGCGTTTCGTTACAGCTTTCATAAATATCAACAATATAATATGTATTTCGGATGATTGTTCTACTTTGAACTCATAGTTTATTCATAATTATGTTCATCGAGAACGTTTCCCAATGATTAATGACATAAACGTGAAGTAATTTGTACTCTT
>JASXSY010002606.1:0-41558 GCA_034509805.1 Sipha maydis
TTTCTCGATATGCTGGATCCTGGACACTTGTGCATTTGGGCGATGATTATGAAATTTGTACATAATGTTCAATACAACATTTGGAATCGATTTGAATAACCCTCATATTAATTATGCATTTAATCAACCCCTGAGGGCCAGTGAAATTGTAAACAAACAACAACAATATATAATATACTCAAATAGTTCAATTTTTCTCGATATGCTGGATCCTGGACACATGGGAATTTAGGTGATGTTTATGAAATTTGTACAAAATGTTCAGTAAAACATTTGGAATCGATTTAAATAACCTTCATTTCAATTATGCATTTAATCAACCCTTGAGGGCCAGTGAAATAGTAAACAAACAACATTACAATATATAATATACTCAAATAGTTCAATTTTTCTCGATATGCTGGATCCTGGACACTTGGGCATTTAGGTGATGTTTATGAAATTTGTACATAATGTTCAGTAGAACATTTGGAATCGATTTGAATAACCCTCATATTAATTATGCATTTAATCAACCCCTGAGGGCCAGTGAAATTGTAAACAAACAACAAAAATATATAATATACTCAAATAGTTCAATTTTTCTCGATATGCTGGATCCTTGACACTTGTGCATTTGGGCGATGTTTATGAAATTTGTACATAATGTTCAGTAGAACATTTGGAATCGATTTGAATAACCCTCATATTAATTATGCATTTAATCAACCCTTGAGGGCCAGTGAAATAGTAAACAAACAACAACAATATATAATATACTCAAATAATTCAATTTTTCCTGATATGCTGGATCCTGGACACTTGGGAATTTAGGTGATGTTTATGAAATTTGTACAAAATGTTCAGTAGAAAATTTGGAATAGATTTGGATAACCCTGATTTCAATTATGCATTTTTAAAACCCTTGAGGGCCAGTGAAATTGTAAACAAACAACAACAATATATAATATACTCAAATAGTTCAATTTTTCTCGATAAGCTGGATCCTGGACACTTGCGAATTTAGGTGATGTTTATGAAATTTGTACAAAATGTTCAGTAGAAAATTTGGAATAGATTTGGATAACCCTCATTTCAATTATGCATTTTTAAAACCCTTGAGGGCCAGTGAAATAGTAAACAAACAACAACAATTAATAATATACACAAATAGTTCAATTTTTCTCGATATGCTGGATCCTGGACACTTGGGAATTTAGGTGATGTTTATGAAATTTGTACAAAATGTTCAGTAGAATATTTGGAATCGATTTGAATAACCCTCATTTCAATTATGCATTTTTAAAACCCTTGAGGGCCAGTGAAATAGTAAACAAACAACAACAATTAATAATATACACAAATAGTTCAATTTTTCTCGATATGCTGGATCCTGGACACTTGGGAATTTAGGTGATGTTTATGAAATTTGTTCAAAATGTTCAGTAGAATATTTGGAATCGATTTGAATAACCCTCATATTAATTATGCATTTAAACAACCCCTCAGGGCCAGTGAAATTGTAAACAAACAACAACAATATATAATATACTCAAATAGTACGAGTTTTCTCGATATGCTGGATCCTGGACACTTGTGCATTTGGGCGATGATTATGAAATTTGTACATAATGTTCAATACAACATTTGGAATCGATTTGAATAACCCTCATATTAATTATGCATTTAATCAACCCCTGAGGGCCAGTGAAATTGTAAACAAACAACAACAATATATAATATACTCAAATAGTTCAATTTTTCTGGATATGCTGGATCTTGGACACCTGGGCTTTAAGGCGATCATTATGAAATTTGTACAAAATATTCAGTAGAACATTAGGAATCGATTTCAATAACCCTCATTTCAATTTTGCATTTAATCAACCCTTGAGGGCCAGTGAAATTGTAAACAAACAACAACAATATATAATATACTCAAATAGTTCAATTTTTCTCGATAAGCTGGATCCTGGACACTTGGGAATTTAGGTGATGTTTATGAAATTTGTACAAAATGTTCAGTAGAAAATTTGGAATAGATTTGGATAACCCTCATTTCAATTATGCATTTTTAAAACCCTTGAGGGCCAGTGAAATAGTAAACAAACAACAACAATTAATAATATACACAAATAGTTCAATTTTTCTCGATATGCTGGATCCTGGACACTTGTGCATTTGGGCAATGATTATGAAATTTGTACATAATGTTCAGTAGAACATTTGGAATCGATTTGAATAACCCTCATTTCAATTATGCATTTTTACAACCCTTGAGGGCCAGTGAAATAGTAAACAAACAACAACAATTAATAATATACACAAATAGTTCAATTTTTCTCGATATGCTGGATCCTGGACACTTGGGAATTTAGGTGATGTTTATGAAATTTGTACAAAATGTTCAGTAGAATATTTGGAATCGATTTGAATAACCCTCATATTAATTATGCATTTAATCAACCCCTCAGGGCCAGTGAAATTGTAAACAAACAACAACAATATATAATATACTCAAATAGTACGAGTTTTCTCGATATGCTGGATCCTGGACACTTGTGCATTTGGGCGATGATTATGAAATTTGTACATAATGTTCAATACAACATTTGGAATCGATTTGAATAACCCTCATATTAATTATGCATTTAATCGACCCCTGAGGGCCAGTGAAATTGTAAACAAACAACAACAATATATAATATACTCAAATAGTTCAATTTTTCTCGATATGCTGGATCCTGGACACATGGGAATTTAGGTGATGTTTATGAAATTTGTACAAAATGTTCAGTAGAAAATTTGGAATAGATTTGGATAACCCTCATTTCAATTATGCATTTTTAAAACCCTTGAGGGCCAGTGAAATAGTAAACAAACAACAACAATTAATAATATACACAAATAGTTCAATTTTTCTCGATATGCTGGATCCTGGACACTTGGGAATTTAGGTGATGTTTATGAAATTTGTACAAAATGTTCAGTAGAATATTTGGAATCGATTTGAATAACCCTCATATTAATTATGCATTTAATCAACCCCTCAGGGCCAGTGAAATTGTAAACAAACAACAACAATATATAATATACTCAAATAGTACGAGTTTTCTCGATATGCTGGATCCTGGACACTTGTGCATTTGGGCGATGATTATGAAATTTGTACATAATGTTCAATACAACATTTGGAATCGATTTGAATAACCCTCATATTAATTATGCATTTAATCAACCCCTGAGGGCCAGTGAAATTGTAAACAAACAACAACAATATATAATATACTCAAATAGTTCAATTTTTCTCGATATGCTGGATCCTGGACACATGGGAATTTAGGTGATGTTTATGAAATTTGTACAAAATGTTCAGTAAAACATTTGGAATCGATTTAAATAACCTTCATTTCAATTATGCATTTAATCAACCCTTGAGGGCCAGTGAAATAGTAAACAAACAACATTACAATATATAATATACTCAAATAGTTCAATTTTTCTCGATATGCTGGATCCTGGACACTTGGGCATTTAGGTGATGTTTATGAAATTTGTACATAATGTTCAGTAGAACATTTGGAATCGATTTGAATAACCCTCATATTAATTATGCATTTAATCAACCCCTGAGGGCCAGTGAAATTGTAAACAAACAACAAAAATATATAATATACTCAAATAGTTCAATTTTTCTCGATATGCTGGATCCTTGACACTTGTGCATTTGGGCGATGTTTATGAAATTTGTACATAATGTTCAGTAGAACATTTGGAATCGATTTTAATAACCCTCATATTAATTATGCATTTAATCAACCCTTGAGGGCCAGTGAAATAGTAAACAAACAACAACAATTAATAATATACACAAATAGTTCAATTTTTCTCGATATGCTGGATCCTGGACACTTGGGAATTTAGGTGATGTTTATGAAATTTGTACAAAATGTTCAGTAGAACATTTGGAATCGATTTGAATAACCCTCATATTAATTATGCATTTAATCAACCCCTGAGGGCCAGTGAAATTGTAAACAAACAACAACAATATATAATATACTCAAATAGTACGAGTTTTCTCGATATGCTGGATCTTGGACACCTGGGCTTTAAGGCGATCATTATAAAATTTGTACAAAATATTCAGTAGAACATTTGGAATCGATTTGAATAACCCTCATATTAATTATGCATTTAATCAACCCCTGAGGGCCAGTGAAATTGTAAACAAAAAACAACAATATATAATATACTCAAATAATTCAATTTTTCCTGATATGCTGGATCCTGGACACTTGGGAATTTAGGTGATGTTTATGAAATTTGTACAAAATGTTCAGTAGAAAATTTGGAATAGATTTGGATAACCCTGATTTCAATTATGCATTTTTAAAACCCTTGAGGGCCAGTGAAATTGTAAACAAACAACAACAATATATAATATACTCAAATAGTTCAATTTTTCTCGATAAGCTGGATCCTGGACACTTGCGAATTTAGGTGATGTTTATGAAATTTGTACAAAATGTTCAGTAGAATATTTGGAATCGATTTGAATAACCCTCATATTAATTATGCATTTAATCAACCCCTCAGGGCCAGTGAAATTGTAAACAAACAACAACAATATATAATATACTCAAATAGTACGAGTTTTCTCGATATGCTGGATCCTGGACACTTGTGCATTTGGGCGATGATTATGAAATTTGTACATAATGTTCAATACAACATTTGGAATCGATTTGAATAACCCTCATATTAATTATGCATTTAATCAACCCCTGAGGGCCAGTGAAATTGTAAACAAACAACAACAATATATAATATACTCAAATAGTTCAATTTTTCTCGATATGCTGGATCCTGGACACATGGGAATTTAGGTGATGTTTATGAAATTTGTACAAAATGTTCAGTAAAACATTTGGAATCGATTTAAATAACCTTCATTTCAATTATGCATTTAATCAACCCTTGAGGGCCAGTGAAATAGTAAACAAACAACATTACAATATATAATATACTCAAATAGTTCAATTTTTCTCGATATGCTGGATCCTGGACACTTGGGCATTTAGGTGATGTTTATGAAATTTGTACATAATGTTCAGTAGAACATTTGGAATCGATTTGAATAACCCTCATATTAATTATGCATTTAATCAACCCCTGAGGGCCAGTGAAATTGTAAACAAACAACAAAAATATATAATATACTCAAATAGTTCAATTTTTCTCGATATGCTGGATCATTGACACTTGTGCATTTGGGCGATGTTTATGAAATTTGTACATAATGTTCAGTAGAACATTTGGAATCGATTTGAATAACCCTCATATTAATTATGCATTTAATCAACCCTTGAGGGCCAGTGAAATAGTAAACAAACAACAACAATTAATAATATACACAAATAGTTCAATTTTTCTCGATATGCTGGATCCTGGACACTTGGGAATTTAGGTGATGTTTATGAAATTTGTACAAAATGTTCAGTAGAACATTTGGAATCGATTTGAATAACCCTCATATTAATTATGCATTTAATCAACCCCTGAGGGCCAGTGAAATTGTAAACAAACAACAACAATATATAATATACTCAAATAGTACGAGTTTTCTCGATATGCTGGATCTTGGACACCTGGGCTTTAAGGCGATCATTATAAAATTTGTACAAAATATTCAGTAGAACATTTGGAATCGATTTGAATAACCCTCATATTAATTATGCATTTAATCAACCCCTGAGGGCCAGTGAAATTGTAAACAAAAAACAACAATATATAATATACTCAAATAATTCAATTTTTCCTGATATGCTGGATCCTGGACACTTGGGAATTTAGGTGATGTTTATGAAATTTGTACAAAATGTTCAGTAGAAAATTTGGAATAGATTTGGATAACCCTGATTTCAATTATGCATTTTTAAAACCCTTGAGGGCCAGTGAAATTGTAAACAAACAACAACAATATATAATATACTCAAATAGTTCAATTTTTCTCGATAAGCTGGATCCTGGACACTTGCGAATTTAGGTGATGTTTATGAAATTTGTACAAAATGTTCAGTAGAAAATTTGGAATAGATTTGGATAACCCTCATTTCAATTATGCATTTTTAAAACCCTTGAGGGCCAGTGAAATAGTAAACAAACAACAACAATTAATAATATACACAAATAGTTCAATTTTTCTCGATATGCTGGATCCTGGACACTTGGGAATTTAGGTGATGTTTATGAAATTTGTACAAAATGTTCAGTAGAACATTTGGAATCGATTTGAATAACCCTCATATTAATTATGCATTTAATCAACCCCTGAGGGCCAGTGAAATTGTAAACAAACAACATCAATATATAATATACTCAAATAGTACGAGTTATCTCGATATGCTGGATCTTGGACACCTGGGCTTTAAGGCGATCATTATAAAATTTGTCCAAAATATTCAGTAGAACATTTGGTATCGATTTGAATAACCCTCATATTAATTATGCATTTAATCAACCCCTGAGGGCCAGTGAAATTGTAAACAAAAAACAACAATATATAATATACTCAAATAATTCAATTTTTCCTGATATGCTGGATCCTGGACACTTGGGAATTTAGGTGATGTTTATGAAATTTGTACAAAATGTTCAGTAGAAAATTTGGAATAGATTTGGATAACCCTGATTTCAATTATGCATTCTTAAAACCCTTGAGGGCCAGTGAAATTGTAAACAAACAACAACAATATATAATATACTCAAATAGTTCAATTTTTCTCGATAAGCTGGATCCTGGACACTTGGGCATTTAGGTGATGTTTATGAAATTTGTACAAAATGTTCAGTCGAACATTTGGAATCGATTTGAATAACCCTCATATTAATTATGCATTTAATCAACCCCTGAGGGCCAGTGAAATTGTAAACAAAAAACAACAATATATAATATACTCAAATAATTCAATTTTTCTCGATATGCTGGATCCTGGACACTTGGGAATTTATGTGATGTTTATGAAATGTGTACAAAATGTTCAGTCGAACATTTGGAATCGATTTGAATAACCCTCATATTAATTATGCATTTAATCAACCCCTGAGGGCCAGTGAAATTGTAAACAAACAACAACAATTAATAATATACACAAATAGTTCAATTTTTCTCGATATGCTGGATCCTGGACACATGGGAATTTAGGTGATGTTTATGAAATTTGTACAAAATGTTCAGTAGGAAATTTGGAATAGATTTGGATAACCCTCATTTCAATTATTCATTTAATCAACCCCTCAGGGCCAGTGAAATGGTAAACAAACAACAACAATATATAATATACTCAAATAGTACGAGTTTTCTCGATATGCTGGATCCTGGACACTTGTGCATTTGGGCGATGATTATGAAATTTGTACATAATGTTCAATACAACATTTGGAATCGATTTGAATAACCCTCATATTAATTATGCATTTAATCAACCCCTGAGGGCCAGTGAAATTGTAAACAAACAACAACAATATATAATATACTCAAATAGTTCAATTTTTCTCGATATGCTGGATCCTGGACACATGGGAATTTAGGTGATGTTTATGAAATTTGTACAAAATGTTCAGTAGGAAATTTGGAATAGATTTGGATAACCCTCATTTCAATTATTCATTTAATCAACCCTTGAGGGCCAGTGAAATTGTAAACAATCAACAACAATATAAAATATACTCAAATAGTTCAATTTTTCTCGATATGCTGGATCCTGGACACTTGGGCATTTAGGTGATGTTTATGAAATTTGTACAAAATGTTCAGTCGAACATTTGGAATCGATTTGAATAACCCTCATATTAATTATGCATTTAATCAACCCCTGAGGGCCAGTGAAATTGTAAACAAAAAACAACAATATATAATATACTCAAATAATTCAATTTTTCTCGATATGCTGGATCCTGGACACTTGGGAATTTATGTGATGTTTATGAAATGTGTACAAAATGTTCAGTCGAACATTTGGAATCGATTTGAATAACCCTCATATTAATTATGCATTTAATCAACCCCTGGGGGCCAGTGAAATTGTAAACAAACAACAACAATTAATAATATACACAAATAGTTCAATTTTTCTGGATATGCTGGATCTTGGACACCTGGGCTTTAAGGCGATCATTATGAAATTTGTACAAAATATTCAGTAGAACATTAGGAATCGATTTCAATAACCCTCATTTCAATTTTGCATTTAATCAACCCTTGAGGGCCAGTGAAATTGTAAACAAACAACAACAATATATAATATACTCAAATAGTTCAATTTTTCTCGATAAGCTGGATCCTGGACACTTGGGAATTTAGGTGATGTTTATGAAATTTGTACAAAATGTTCAGTAGAAAATTTGGAATAGATTTGGATAACCCTCATTTCAATTATGCATTATTAAAACCCTTGAGGGCCAGTGAAATAGTAAACAAACAACAACAATTAATAACATACACAAATAGTTCAATTTTTCTCGATATGCTGGATCCTGGACACTTGTGCATTTGGCCAATGATTATGAAATTTGTACATAATGTTCAGTAGAACATTTGGAATCGATTTGAATAACCCTCATTTCAATTATGCATTTTTACAACCCTTGAGGGCCAGTGAAATAGTAAACAAACAACAACAATTAATAATATACACAAATAGTTCAATTTTTCTCGATATGCTGGATCCTGGACACTTGGGAATTTAGGTGATGTTTATGAAATTTGTACAAAATGTTCAGTAGAATATTTGGAATCGATTTGAATAACCCTCATATTAATTATGCATTTAATCAACCCCTCAGGGCCAGTGAAATTGTAAACAAACAACAACAATATATAATATACTCAAATAGTACGAGTTTTCTCGATATGCTGGATCCTGGACACTTGTGCATTTGGGCGATGATTATGAAATTTGTACATAATGTTCAATACAACATTTGGAATCGATTTGAATAACCCTCATATTAATTATGCATTTAATCAACCCCTGAGGGCCAGTGAAATTGTAAACAAACAACAACAATATATAATATACTCAAATAGTTCAATTTTTCTCGATATGCTGGATCCTGGACACATGGGAATTTAGGTGATGTTTATGAAATTTGTACAAAATGTTCAGTAAAACATTTGGAATCGATTTAAATAACCTTCATTTCAATTATGCATTTAATCAACCCTTGAGGGCCAGTGAAATAGTAAACAAACAACATTACAATATATAATATACTCAAATAGTTCAATTTTTCTCGATATGCTGGATCCTGGACACTTGGGCATTTAGGTGATGTTTATGAAATTTGTACATAATGTTCAGTAGAACATTTGGAATCGATTTGAATAACCCTCATATTAATTATGCATTTAATCAACCCCTCAGGGCCAGTGAAATTGTAAACAAACAACAACAATATATAATATACTCAAATAGTACGAGTTTTCTCGATATGCTGGATCCTGGACACTTGTGCATTTGGGCGATGATTATGAAATTTGTACATAATGTTCAATACAACATTTGGAATCGATTTGAATAACCCTCATATTAATTATGCATTTAATCAACCCCTGAGGGCCAGTGAAATTGTAAACAAACAACAACAATTAATAATATACACAAATAGTTCAATTTTTCTGGATATGCTGGATCTTGGACACCTGGGCTTTAAGGCGATCATTATGAAATTTGTACAAAATATTCAGTAGAACATTAGGAATCGATTTCAATAACCCTCATTTCAATTTTGCATTTAATCAACCCTTGAGGGCCAGTGAAATTGTAAACAAACAACAACAATATATAATATACACAAATAGTTCAATTTTTCTCGATATGCTGGATCCTGGACACTTGGGAATTTAGGTGATGTTTATGAAATTTGTACAAAATGTTCAGTAGAATATTTGGAATCGATTTGAATAACCCTCATATTAATTATGCATTTAATCAACCCCTCAGGGCCAGTGAAATGGTAAACAAACAACAACAATATATAATATACTCAAATAGTACGAGTTTTCTCGATATGCTGGATCCTGGACACATGGGAATTTAGGTGATGTTTATGAAATTTGTACAAAATGTTCAGTAGGAAATTTGGAATAGATTTGGATAACCCTCATTTCAATTATTCATTTAATCAACCCTTGAGGGCCAGTGAAATTGTAAACAATCAACAACAATATAAAATATACTCAAATAGTTCAATTTTTCTCGATATGCTGGATCCTGGACACTTGGGCATTTAGGTGATGTTTATGAAATTTGTACAAAATGTTCAGTCGAACATTTGGAATCGATTTGAATAACCCTCATATTAATTATGCATTTAATCAACCCCTGAGGGCCAGTGAAATTGTAAACAAAAAACAACAATATATAATATACTCAAATAATTCAATTTTTCTCGATATGCTGGATCCTGGACACTTGGGAATTTATGTGATGTTTATGAAATGTGTACAAAATGTTCAGTCGAACATTTGGAATCGATTTGAATAACCCTCATATTAATTATGCATTTAATCAACCCCTGAGGGCCAGTGAAATTGTAAACAAACAACAACAATTAATAATATACACAAATAGTTCAATTTTTCTGGATATGCTGGATCTTGGACACCTGGGCTTTAAGGCGATCATTATGAAATTTGTACAAAATATTCAGTAGAACATTAGGAATCGATTTCAATAACCCTCATTTCAATTTTGCATTTAATCAACCCTTGAGGGCCAGTGAAATTGTAAACAAACAACAACAATATATAATATACTCAAATAGTTCAATTTTTCTCGATAAGCTGGATCCTGGACACTTGGGAATTTAGGTGATGTTTATGAAATTTGTACAAAATGTTCAGTAGAAAATTTGGAATAGATTTGGATAACCCTCATTTCAATTATGCATTTTTAAAACCCTTGAGGGCCAGTGAAATAGTAAACAAACAACAACAATTAATAACATACACAAATAGTTCAATTTTTCTCGATATGCTGGATCCTGGACACTTGTGCATTTGGGCAATGATTATGAAATTTGTACATAATGTTCAGTAGAACATTTGGAATCGATTTGAATAACCCTCATTTCAATTATGCATTTTTACAACCCTTGAGGGCCAGTGAAATAGTAAACAAACAACAACAATTAATAATATACACAAATAGTTCAATTTTTCTCGATATGCTGGATCCTGGACACTTGGGAATTTAGGTGATGTTTATGAAATTTGTACAAAATGTTCAGTAGAATATTTGGAATCGATTTGAATAACCCTCATATTAATTATGCATTTAATCAACCCCTCAGGGCCAGTGAAATTGTAAACAAACAACAACAATATATAATATACTCAAATAGTACGAGTTTTCTCGATATGCTGGATCCTGGACACTTGTGCATTTGGGCGATGATTATGAAATTTGTACATAATGTTCAATACAACATTTGGAATCGATTTGAATAACCCTCATATTAATTATGCATTTAATCAACCCCTGAGGGCCAGTGAAATTGTAAACAAACAACAACAATTAATAATATACACAAATAGTTCAATTTTTCTGGATATGCTGGATCTTGGACACCTGGGCTTTAAGGCGATCATTATGAAATTTGTACAAAATATTCAGTAGAACATTAGGAATCGATTTCAATAACCCTCATTTCAATTTTGCATTTAATCAACCCTTGAGGGCCAGTGAAATTGTAAACAAACAACAACAATATATAATATACTCAAATAGTTCAATTTTTCTCGATAAGCTGGATCCTGGACACTTGGGAATTTAGGTGATGTTTATGAAATTTGTACAAAATGTTCAGTAGAAAATTTGGAATAGATTTGGATAACCCTCATTTCAATTATGCATTTTTAAAACCCTTGAGGGCCAGTGAAATAGTAAACAAACAACAACAATTAATAATATACACAAATAGTTCAATTTTTCTCGATATGCTGGATCCTGGACACTTGTGCATTTGGGCAATGATTATGAAATTTGTACATAATGTTCAGTAGAACATTTGGAATCGATTTGAATAACCCTCATTTCAATTATGCATTTTTACAACCCTTGAGGGCCAGTGAAATAGTAAACAAACAACAACAATTAATAATATACACAAATAGTTCAATTTTTCTCGATATGCTGGATCCTGGACACTTGGGAATTTAGGTGATGTTTATGAAATTTGTACAAAATGTTCAGTAGAATATTTGGAATCGATTTGAATAACCCTCATATTAATTATGCATTTAATCAACCCCTCAGGGCCAGTGAAATTGTAAACAAACAACAACAATATATAATATACTCAAATAGTACGAGTTTTCTCGATATGCTGGATCCTGGACACTTGTGCATTTGGGCGATGATTATGAAATTTGTACATAATGTTCAATACAACATTTGG
The DNA here is from genome assembly GCA_034509805.1 of Sipha maydis. Lineage (NCBI taxonomy): Eukaryota > Metazoa > Arthropoda > Insecta > Hemiptera > Aphididae > Sipha > Sipha maydis. The sequence continues at coordinate 12,445 of JASXSY010002606.1, forward strand.
AATCGATTTGAATAACCCTCATATTAATTATGCATTTAATCGACCCCTGAGGGCCAGTGAAATTGTAAACAAACAACAACAATATATAATATACTCAAATAGTTCAATTTTTCTCGATATGCTGGATCCTGGACACATGGGAATTTAGGTGATGTTTATGAAATTTGTACAAAATGTTCAGTAGAAAATTTGGAATAGATTTGGATAACCTTCATTTCAATTATGCATTTTTAAAACCCTTGAGGGCCAGTGAAATAGTAAACAAACAACAACAATTAATAATATACACAAATAGTTCAATTTTTCTCGATATGCTGGATCCTGGACACTTGGGAATTTAGGTGATGTTTATGAAATTTGTACAAAATGTTCAGTAGAATATTTGGAATCGATTTGAATAACCCTCATATTAATTATGCATTTAATCAACCCCTCAGGGCCAGTGAAATTGTAAACAAACAACAACAATATATAATATACTCAAATAGTACGAGTTTTCTCGATATGCTGGATCCTGGACACATGGGAATTTAGGTGATGTTTATGAAATTTGTACATAATGTTCAATACAACATTTGGAATAGATTTGGATAACCCTCATTTCAATTATGCATTTTTACAACCCTTGAGGGCCAGTGAAATAGTAAACAAACAACAACAATTAATAATATACACAAATAGTTCAATTTTTCTCGATATGCTGGATCCTGGACACTTGGGAATTTAGGTGATGTTTATGAAATTTGTACAAAATGTTCAGTAGAATATTTGGAATCGATTTGAATAACCCTCATATTAATTATGCATTTAATCAACCCCTCAGGGCCAGTGAAATTGTAAACAAACAACAACAATATATAATATACTCAAATAGTACGAGTTTTCTCGATATGCTGGATCCTGGACACTTGTGCATTTGGGCGATGATTATGAAATTTGTACATAATGTTCAATACAACATTTGGAATCGATTTGAATAACCCTCATATTAATTATGCATTTAATCAACCCCTGAGGGCCAGTGAAATTGTAAACAAACAACAACAATTAATAATATACACAAATAGTTCAATTTTTCTGGATATGCTGGATCTTGGACACCTGGGCTTTAAGGCGATCATTATGAAATTTGTACAAAATATTCAGTAGAACATTAGGAATCGATTTCAATAACCCTCATTTCAATTTTGCATTTAATCAACCCTTGAGGGCCAGTGAAATTGTAAACAAACAACAACAATATATAATATACTCAAATAGTTCAATTTTTCTCGATAAGCTGGATCCTGGACACTTGGGAATTTAGGTGATGTTTATGAAATTTGTACAAAATGTTCAGTAGAAAATTTGGAATAGATTTGGATAACCCTCATTTCAATTATGCATTTTTAAAACCCTTGAGGGCCAGTGAAATAGTAAACAAACAACAACAATTAATAACATACACAAATAGTTCAATTTTTCTCGATATGCTGGATCCTGGACACTTGTGCATTTGGGCAATGATTATGAAATTTGTACATAATGTTCAGTAGAACATTTGGAATCGATTTGAATAACCCTCATTTCAATTATGCATTTTTACAACCCTTGAGGGCCAGTGAAATAGTAAACAAACAACAACAATTAATAATATACACAAATAGTTCAATTTTTCTCGATATGCTGGATCCTGGACACTTGGGAATTTAGGTGATGTTTATGAAATTTGTACAAAATGTTCAGTAGAATATTTGGAATCGATTTGAATAACCCTCATATTAATTATGCATTTAATCAACCCCTCAGGGCCAGTGAAATTGTAAACAAACAACAACAATATATAATATACTCAAATAGTACGAGTTTTCTCGATATGCTGGATCCTGGACACTTGTGCATTTGGGCGATGATTATGAAATTTGTACATAATGTTCAATACAACATTTGGAATCGATTTGAATAACCCTCATATTAATTATGCATTTAATCAACCCCTGAGGGCCAGTGAAATTGTAAACAAACAACAACAATTAATAATATACACAAATAGTTCAATTTTTCTGGATATGCTGGATCTTGGACACCTGGGCTTTAAGGCGATCATTATGAAATTTGTACAAAATATTCAGTAGAACATTAGGAATCGATTTCAATAACCCTCATTTCAATTTTGCATTTAATCAACCCTTGAGGGCCAGTGAAATTGTAAACAAACAACAACAATATATAATATACTCAAATAGTTCAATTTTTCTCGATAAGCTGGATCCTGGACACTTGGGAATTTAGGTGATGTTTATGAAATTTGTACAAAATGTTCAGTAGAAAATTTGGAATAGATTTGGATAACCCTCATTTCAATTATGCATTTTTAAAACCCTTGAGGGCCAGTGAAATAGTAAACAAACAACAACAATTAATAATATACACAAATAGTTCAATTTTTCTCGATATGCTGGATCCTGGACACTTGTGCATTTGGGCAATGATTATGAAATTTGTACATAATGTTCAGTAGAACATTTGGAATCGATTTGAATAACCCTCATTTCAATTATGCATTTTTACAACCCTTGAGGGCCAGTGAAATAGTAAACAAACAACAACAATTAATAATATACACAAATAGTTCAATTTTTCTCGATATGCTGGATCCTGGACACTTGGGAATTTAGGTGATGTTTATGAAATTTGTACAAAATGTTCAGTAGAATATTTGGAATCGATTTGAATAACCCTCATATTAATTATGCATTTAATCAACCCCTCAGGGCCAGTGAAATTGTAAACAAACAACAACAATATATAATATACTCAAATAGTACGAGTTTTCTCGATATGCTGGATCCTGGACACTTGTGCATTTGGGCGATGATTATGAAATTTGTACATAATGTTCAATACAACATTTGGAATCGATTTGAATAACCCTCATATTAATTATGCATTTAATCGACCCCTGAGGGCCAGTGAAATTGTAAACAAACAACAACAATATATAATATACTCAAATAGTTCAATTTTTCTCGATATGCTGGATCCTGGACACATGGGAATTTAGGTGATGTTTATGAAATTTGTACAAAATGTTCAGTAGAAAATTTGGAATAGATTTGGATAACCCTCATTTCAATTATGCATTTAATCAACCCTTGAGGGCCAGTGAAATTGTAAACAATCAACAACAATATAAAATATACTCAAATAGTTCAATTTTTCTCGATATGCTGGATCCTGGACACTTGGGCATTTAGGTGATGTTTATGAAATTTGTACAAAATGTTCAGTAGAACATTTGGAATCGATTTGAATAACCCTCATATTAATTATGCATTTAATCAACCCCTGAGGGCCAGTGAAATTGTAAACAAAAAACAACAATATATAATATACTCAAATAATTCAATTTTTCTCGATATGCTGGATCCTGGACACTTGGGAATTTATGTGATGTTTATGAAATGTGTACAAAATGTTCAGTAGAACATTTGGAATCGATTTGAATAACCCTCATATTAATTATGCATTTAATCAACCCCTGAGGGCCAGTGAAATTGTAAACAAACAACAACAATTAATAATATACACAAATAGTTCAATTTTTCTGGATATGCTGGATCCTGGACACTTGGGAATTTAGGTGATGTTTATGAAATTTGTACAAAATGTTCAGTAGAACATTTGGAATCGATTTGAATAACCCTCATTTCAATTATGCATTTAATCAACCCTTGAGGGCCAGTGAAATTGTAAACAAACAACAACAATATATAATATACTCAAATAGTACGAGTTTTCTCGATATGCTGGATCCTGGACACTTGGGAATTTAGGTGATGTTTATGAAATTTGTACAAAATATTCAGTAGAAAATTTGGAATAGATTTGAATAACCCTCATCTTAATTATGCATTTAATCAACCCCTGAGGGCCAGTGAAATTGTAAACAAACAACAACAATATATAATATACTCAAATAGTACGAGTTCTCTCGATATGCTGGATCTTGGACACCTGGGCTTTAAGGCGATCATTATGAAATTTGTACAAAATATTCAGTAGAACATTAGGAATCGATTTCAATAACCCTCATTTCAATTTTGCATTTAATCAACCCTTGAGGGCCAGTGAAATAGTTAACAAACAACATTACAATATATAATATACTCAAATAGTTCAATTTTTCTCGATATGCTGGATCCTGGACACTTGGGCATTCAGGTGATGTTTATGAAATTTGTACAAAATGTTAAGTAGAACATTTGGAATCGATTTAAATAACCTTCATTTCAATTATGCATTTAATCAACCCTTGAGGGCCAGTGAAATAGTAAATAAACAACAACAATTAATAATATACACAAATAGTTCAATTTTTCTCGATATGCTGGATCCTGGACACTTGTGCATTTGGGCGATGATTTTGAAATTTGTACAAAATATTCAGTAGAACATTTGGAATCGATTTGAATAACCCTTATATTAATTATGCATTTAATCAACACCTGAGGGCCAGTGAAATTGTAAACAAACAACAACAATATATAATATACTCAAATAGTACGAGTTTTCTCGATATGCTGGATCTTGGACACCTGGGCTTTAAGGCGATCATTATGAAATTTGTACAAAATATTCAGTAGAACATTAGGAATCGATTTCAATAACCCTCATTTCAATTTTGCATTTAATCAACCCTTGAGGGCCAGTGAAATAGTTAACAAACAACATTACAATATATAATATACTCAAATAGTTCAATTTTTCTCGATATGCTGGATCCTGGACACTTGGGCATTTAGGTGATGTTTATGAAATTTGTACAAAATGTTCAGTAGAACATTTGGAATCGATTTAAATAACCTTCATTTCAATTATACATTTAATCAACCCTTGAGGGCCAGTGAAATAGTAAACAAACAACAACAATTAATAATATACACAAATAGTTCAATTTTTCTCGATATGCTGGATCCTGGACACTTGAGAATTTAGGTGATGTTTATGAAATTTGTACAAAATGTTCAGTAGAACATTTGGAATCGATTTGAATAACCCTCATATTAATTATGCATTTAATCAACCCCTGAGGGCCAGTGAAATTGTAAACAAAAAACAACAATATATAATATACTCAAATAATTCAATTTTTCTCGATATGCTGGATCCTGGACACTTGGGAATTTATGTGATGTTTATGAAATGTGTACAAAATGTTCAGTAGAACATTTGGAATCGATTTGAATAACCCTCATATTAATTATGCATTTAATCAACCCCTGAGGGCCAGTGAAATTGTAAACAAACAACAACAATTAATAATATACACAAATAGTTCAATTTTTCTGGATATGCTGGATCCTGGACACTTGGGAATTTAGGTGATGTTTATGAAATTTGTACAAAATGTTCAGTAGAACATTTGGAATCGATTTGAATAACCCTCATTTCAATTATGCATTTAATCAACCCTTGAGGGCCAGTGAAATTGTAAACAAACAACAACAATATATAATATACTCAAATAGTACGAGTTTTCTCGATATGCTGGATCCTGGACACTTGGGAATTTAGGTGATGTTTATGAAATTTGTACAAAATATTCAGTAGAAAATTTGGAATAGATTTGAATAACCCTCATCTTAATTATGCATTTAATCAACCCCTGAGGGCCAGTGAAATTGTAAACAAACAACAACAATATATAATATACTCAAATAGTACGAGTTCTCTCGATATGCTGGATCTTGGACACCTGGGCTTTAAGGCGATCATTATGAAATTTGTACAAAATATTCAGTAGAACATTAGGAATCGATTTCAATAACCCTCATTTCAATTTTGCATTTAATCAACCCTTGAGGGCCAGTGAAATAGTTAACAAACAACATTACAATATATAATATACTCAAATAGTTCAATTTTTCTCGATATGCTGGATCCTGGACACTTGGGCATTCAGGTGATGTTTATGAAATTTGTACAAAATGTTAAGTAGAACATTTGGAATCGATTTAAATAACCTTCATTTCAATTATGCATTTAATCAACCCTTGAGGGCCAGTGAAATAGTAAATAAACAACAACAATTAATAATATACACAAATAGTTCAATTTTTCTCGATATGCTGGATCCTGGACACTTGTGCATTTGGGCGATGATTTTGAAATTTGTACAAAATATTCAGTAGAACATTTGGAATCGATTTGAATAACCCTTATATTAATTATGCATTTAATCAACACCTGAGGGCCAGTGAAATTGTAAACAAACAACAACAATATATAATATACTCAAATAGTACGAGTTTTCTCGATATGCTGGATCTTGGACACCTGGGCTTTAAGGCGATCATTATGAAATTTGTACAAAATATTCAGTAGAACATTAGGAATCGATTTCAATAACCCTCATTTCAATTTTGCATTTAATCAACCCTTGAGGGCCAGTGAAATAGTTAACAAACAACATTACAATATATAATATACTCAAATAGTTCAATTTTTCTCGATATGCTGGATCCTGGACACTTGGGCATTTAGGTGATGTTTATGAAATTTGTACAAAATGTTCAGTAGAACATTTGGAATCGATTTAAATAACCTTCATTTCAATTATACATTTAATCAACCCTTGAGGGCCAGTGAAATAGTAAACAAACAACAACAATTAATAATATACACAAATAGTTCAATTTTTCTCGATATGCTGGATCCTGGACACTTGAGAATTTAGGTGATGTTTATGAAATTTGTACAAAATGTTCAGTAGAACATTTGGAATCGATTTGAATAACCCTCATATTAATTATGCATTTAATCAACCCCTGAGGGCCAGTGAAATTGTAAACAAAAAACAACAATATATAATATACTCAAATAATTCAATTTTTCTCGATATGCTGGATCCTGGACACTTGGGAATTTATGTGATGTTTATGAAATGTGTACAAAATGTTCAGTAGAACATTTGGAATCGATTTGAATAACCCTCATATTAATTATGCATTTAATCAACCCCTGAGGGCCAGTGAAATTGTAAACAAACAACAACAATTAATAATATACACAAATAGTTCAATTTTTCTGGATATGCTGGATCCTGGACACTTGGGAATTTAGGTGATGTTTATGAAATTTGTACAAAATGTTCAGTAGAACATTTGGAATCGATTTGAATAACCCTCATTTCAATTATGCATTTAATCAACCCTTGAGGGCCAGTGAAATTGTAAACAAACAACAACAATATATAATATACTCAAATAGTACGAGTTTTCTCGATATGCTGGATCCTGGACACTTGGGAATTTAGGTGATGTTTATGAAATTTGTACAAAATATTCAGTAGAAAATTTGGAATAGATTTGAATAACCCTCATCTTAATTATGCATTTAATCAACCCCTGAGGGCCAGTGAAATTGTAAACAAACAACAACAATATATAATATACTCAAATAGTACGAGTTCTCTCGATATGCTGGATCTTGGACACCTGGGCTTTAAGGCGATCATTATGAAATTTGTACAAAATATTCAGTAGAACATTAGGAATCGATTTCAATAACCCTCATTTCAATTTTGCATTTAATCAACCCTTGAGGGCTAGTGAAATAGTTAACAAACAACATTACAATATATAATATACTCAAATAGTTCAATTTTTCTCGATATGCTGGATCCTGGACACTTGGGCATTCAGGTGATGTTTATGAAATTTGTACAAAATGTTAAGTAGAACATTTGGAATCGATTTAAATAACCTTCATTTCAATTATGCATTTAATCAACCCTTGAGGGCCAGTGAAATAGTAATTAAACAACAACAATTAATAATATACACAAATAGTTCAATTTTTCTCGATATGCTGGATCCTGGACACTTGTGCATTTGGGCGATGATTTTGAAATTTGTACAAAATATTCAGTAGAACATTTGGAATCGATTTGAATAACCCTTATATTAATTATGCATTTAATCAACACCTGAGGGCCAGTGAAATTGTAAACAAACAACAACAATATATAATATACTCAAATAGTACGAGTTTTCTCGATATGCTGGATCTTGGACACCTGGGCTTTAAGGCGATCATTATGAAATTTGTACAAAATATTCAGTAGAACATTAGGAATCGATTTCAATAACCCTCATTTCAATTTTGCATTTAATCAACCCTTGAGGGCCAGTGAAATAGTTAACAAACAACATTACAATATATAATATACTCAAATAGTTCAATTTTTCTCGATATGCTGGATCCTGGACACTTGGGCATTTAGGTGATGTTTATGAAATTTGTACAAAATGTTCAGTAGAAAATTTGGAATATATTTGGATAACTCTCATTTCAATTATGCATTTTTAAAACCCTCGAGGGCCAGTGAAATAGTAAACAAACAACAACAATTAATAATATACACAAATAGTTCAATTTTTCTCGATATGCTGGATCCTGGACACTTGTGCATTTGGGCGATGATTATGAAATTTGTACAAAATGTTCAGTAGATCATTTGGAATCGATTTGAATAACCCTCATTTCAATTTTGCATTTTTACAATCGTTGAGGGCCAGTGAAATTGTAAACAAACAACAACAATATATAATATACTCAAATAGTACGAGTTTTCTCGATATGCTGGATCTTGAACACCTGGGCCTTAAGGCGATCATTATGAAATTTGTACAAAATATTCAGTAGTACATTTGGAATCGATTTCAATAACCCTCATTTCAATTTTGCATTTAATCAACCCTTGAGGGCCAGTGAAATAGTTAACAAACAACATTACAATATATAATATACTCAAATAGTTCAATTTTTCTCGATATGCTGGATCCTGGACACTTGGGCATTCAGGTGATGTTTATGAAATTTGTACAAAATGTTCAGTGGAACATTTGGAATCGATTTGAATAAGCCTCATATTAATTATGCATTTAATCAACCCCTGAGGGCCAGTGAAATTGTAAACAAACAACAACAATATATAATATACTCAAATAGTACGAGTTTTCTCGATATGCTGGATATTGGACACCTGGGCTTTAAGGCGATCATTATAAAATTTGTACAAAATATTCAGTAGAACATTTGGAATCGATTTGAATAACCCTCATATTAATTATGCATTTAATCAACCCCTGAGGGCCAGTGAAATTGTAAACAAACAACAACAATATATAATATACTCAAATAGTACGAGTTTTCTCGATATGCTGGATCTTGGACACTTGTGCATTTGGGCGATGATTATGAAATTTGTACAAAATGTTCAGTAGAACATTTGGAATCGATTTGAATAACCCTCATTTCAATTTTGCATTTTTACAATCCTTGAGGGCCAGTGAAATTGTAAACAAACAACAACAATATATAGTATACTCAAATAGTACGAGTTTTCTCGATATGCTGGATCTTGAACACCTGGGCTTTAAGGCGATCATTATGAAATTTGTACAAAATATTCAATAGAACATTTGGAATCGATTTCAATAACCCTCATTTTAATTTTGCATTTAATCAACCCTTGAGGGCCAGTGAAATAGTTAACAAACAACATTACAATATATAATATACTCAAATAGTTCAATTTTTCTAGATATGCTGGATCCTGGACACTTGGGCATTCAGGTGATGTTTATGAAATTTGTACAAAATGTTTAGTAGAACATTTGGAATCGATTTAATAACCTTCATTTCAATTATGCATTTAATCAACCCTTGAGGGCCAGTGAAATAGTAAACAAACAATAACAATATATAATATACTAAAATTGTTCAATTTTTCTCGATATGCTGGATCCTGGACACTTGTGCATTTAGGTGATGTTTATGAAATTTGTACAAAATGTTCAGTAGAAAATTTAGAATATATTTGGATAACCCTCATTTCAATTATGCATTTTTAAAACCCTCGAGGGCCAGTGAAATAGTAAACAAACAACAACAATTAATAATATACACAAATAGTTCAATTTTTCTCGATACGCTGGATCCTGGACACTTGGGAATTTAGGTGATGTTTATGAAATTTGTACAAAATGTTCAGTAGAATATTTGGAATCGATTTAAATAACCTTCATTTCAATTATGCATTTAATCAACCCTTGAGGGCCAGTGAAATAGTAAACAAACAATAACAATATATAATATACAAAAATAGTTCAATTTTTCTCGATATGCTGGATCCTGGACACTTGGGAATTTAGGTGATGTTTATGAAATTTGTACAAAATGTTCAGTAGAAAATTTGGAATCGATTTGAATAACCCTCATATTAATTATGCATTTAATCAACCCCTGAGGGCCAGTGAAATTGTAAACAAACAACAACAATATATAATATACTCAAATAGTTCAATTTTTCTCGATATGCTGTATCCTGGACACTTGAGAATTTAGGTGATGTTTATGAAATTAGTACAAAATGTTCAGTAGAACATTTGGAATCGATTTGAATAACCCTCATTTCAATTTTGCATTTTTACAATCCTTGAGGGCCCGTGAAATTGTAAACAAACAACAACAATATATCATATACTCAAATAGTACGAGTTTTCTCGATATGCTGGATCTTGAACACCTGGGCTTTAAGGCGATCATTATGAAATTTGTACAAAATATTCAATAGAACATTTGGAATCGATTTCAATAACCCTCATTTCAATTTTGCATTTAATCAACCCTTGAGGGCCAGTGAAATTGTAAACAAACAACAACAATATATAATATACTCAAATAGTTCAATTTTTCTCGATAAGCTGGATCCTGGACACTTGGGAATTTAGGTGATGTTTATGAAATTTGTACAAAATGTTCAGTAGAAAATTTGGAATAGATTTGGATAACCCTCATTTCAATTATGCATTTTTAAAACCCTTGAGGGCCAGTGAAATAGTAAACAAACAACAACAATTAATAATATACACAAATAGTTCAATTTTTCTCGATATGCTGGATCCTGGACACTTGTGCATTTGGGCGATGATTATGAAATTTGTACATAATGTTCAGTAGAACATTTGGAATCGATTTGAATAACCCTCATTTCAATTATGCATTTTTACAACCCTTGAGGGCCAGTGAAATAGTAAACAAACAACAACAATTAATAATATACACAAATAGTTCAATTTTTCTCGATATGCTGGATCCTGGACACTTGGGAATTTAGGTGATGTTTATGAAATTTGTACAAAATGTTCAGTAGAATATTTGGAATCGATTTGAATAACTTTCATATTAATTATGCATTTAATCAACCCCTCAGGGCCAGTGAAATTGTAAACAAACAACAACAGTATATAATATACTCAAATAGTTCAATTTTTCTCGATATGCTGGATCCTGGACACTTGGGCATATGGGCGATTTTTATGAAATTTATTCAAAATGTTCAGTAGAACATTTGGAATCGATTTGAATAACCTTCATTTCAATTATGCATTTAATCAACCCTTGACGGCCAGTGAAATAGTAAACAAACAACAACAATATATACTATACTCAAATAGTACGAGTTCTCTCGATATGCTGGATCTTGGACACCTGGGCTTTAAGGCGATCATTATGAAATTTGTACAAAATATTCAGTAGTACATTTGGAATCGATTTCAATAACCCTCATTTCAATTTTGCATTTAATCAACCCTTGAGGGCCAGTGAAATAGTTAACAAACAACATTACAATATATAATATACTCAAATAGTTCAATTTTTCTCGATATGCTGGATCCTGGACACTTGGGCATTCAGGTGATGTTTATGAAATTTGTACAAAATGTTCAGTGGAACATTTGGAATCGATTTGAATAAGCCTCATATTAATTATGCATTTAATCAACCCCTGAGGGCCAGTGAAATTGTAAACAAACAACAACAATATATAATATACTCAAATAGTACGAGTTTTCTCGATATGCTGGATATTGGACACCTGGGCTTTAAGGCGATCATTATAAAATTTGTACAAAATATTCAGTAGAACATTTGGAATCGATTTGAATAACCCTCATATTAATTATGCATTTAATCAACCCCTGAGGGCCAGTGAAATTGTAAACAAACAACAACAATATATAATATACTCAAATAGTACGAGTTTTCTCGATATGCTGGATCTTGGACACTTGTGCATTTGGGCGATGATTATGAAATTTGTACAAAATGTTCAGTAGAACATTTGGAATCGATTTGAATAACCCTCATTTCAATTTTGCATTTTTACAATCCTTGAGGGCCAGTGAAATTGTAAACAAACAACAACAATATATAGTATACTCAAATAGTACGAGTTTTCTCGATATGCTGGATCTTGAACACCTGGGCTTTAAGGCGATCATTATGAAATTTGTACAAAATATTCAATAGAACATTTGGAATCGATTTCAATAACCCTCATTTCAATTTTGCATTTAATCAACCCTTGAGGGCCAGTGAAATAGTTAACAAACAACATTACAATATATAATATACTCAAATAGTTCAATTTTTCTAGATATGCTGGATCCTGGACACTTGGGCATTCAGGTGATGTTTATGAAATTTGTACAAAATGTTTAGTAGAACATTTGGAATCGATTTAATAACCTTCATTTCAATTATGCATTTAATCAACCCTTGAGGGCCAGTGAAATAGTAAACAAACAATAACAATATATAATATACTAAAATTGTTCAATTTTTCTCGATATGCTGGATCCTGGACACTTGTGCATTTAGGTGATGTTTATGAAATTTGTACAAAATGTTCAGTAGAAAATTTAGAATATATTTGGATAACCCTCATTTCAATTATGCATTTTTAAAACCCTCGAGGGCCAGTGAAATAGTAAACAAACAACAACAATTAATAATATACACAAATAGTTCAATTTTTCTCGATACGCTGGATCCTGGACACTTGGGAATTTAGGTGATGTTTATGAAATTTGTACAAAATGTTCAGTAGAATATTTGGAATCGATTTAAATAACCTTCATTTCAATTATGCATTTAATCAACCCTTGAGGGCCAGTGAAATAGTAAACAAACAATAACAATATATAATATACAAAAATAGTTCAATTTTTCTCGATATGCTGGATCCTGGACACTTGGGAATTTAGGTGATGTTTATGAAATTTGTACAAAATGTTCAGTAGAAAATTTGGAATCGATTTGAATAACCCTCATATTAATTATGCATTTAATCAACCCCTGAGGGCCAGTGAAATTGTAAACAAACAACAACAATATATAATATACTCAAATAGTTCAATTTTTCTCGATATGCTGTATCCTGGACACTTGAGAATTTAGGTGATGTTTATGAAATTAGTACAAAATGTTCAGTAGAACATTTGGAATCGATTTGAATAACCCTCATTTCAATTTTGCATTTTTACAATCCTTGAGGGCCCGTGAAATTGTAAACAAACAACAACAATATATCATATACTCAAATAGTACGAGTTTTCTCGATATGCTGGATCTTGAACACCTGGGCTTTAAGGCGATCATTATGAAATTTGTACAAAATATTCAATAGAACATTTGGAATCGATTTCAATAACCCTCATTTCAATTTTGCATTTAATCAACCCTTGAGGGCCAGTGAAATTGTAAACAAACAACAACAATATATAATATACTCAAATAGTTCAATTTTTCTCGATAAGCTGGATCCTGGACACTTGGGAATTTAGGTGATGTTTATGAAATTTGTACAAAATGTTCAGTAGAAAATTTGGAATAGATTTGGATAACCCTCATTTCAATTATGCATTTTTAAAACCCTTGAGGGCCAGTGAAATAGTAAACAAACAACAACAATTAATAATATACACAAATAGTTCAATTTTTCTCGATATGCTGGATCCTGGACACTTGTGCATTTGGGCGATGATTATGAAATTTGTACATAATGTTCAGTAGAACATTTGGAATCGATTTGAATAACCCTCATTTCAATTATGCATTTTTACAACCCTTGAGGGCCAGTGAAATAGTAAACAAACAACAACAATTAATAATATACACAAATAGTTCAATTTTTCTCGATATGCTGGATCCTGGACACTTGGGAATTTAGGTGATGTTTATGAAATTTGTACAAAATGTTCAGTAGAATATTTGGAATCGATTTGAATAACTTTCATATTAATTATGCATTTAATCAACCCCTCAGGGCCAGTGAAATTGTAAACAAACAACAACAGTATATAATATACTCAAATAGTTCAATTTTTCTCGATATGCTGGATCCTGGACACTTGGGCATATGGGCGATTTTTATGAAATTTATTCAAAATGTTCAGTAGAACATTTGGAATCGATTTGAATAACCTTCATTTCAATTATGCATTTAATCAACCCTTGACGGCCAGTGAAATAGTAAACAAACAACAACAATATATACTATACTCAAATAGTACGAGTTCTCTCGATATGCTGGATCTTGGACACCTGGGCTTTAAGGCGATCATTATAAAATTTGTAAAAAATATTCAGTAGAACATTTGGAATCGATTTGAATAACCCTCATATTAATTATGCATTTAATCAACCCCTGAGGGCCAGTGAAATTGTAAACAAAAAACAACAATATATAATATACTCAAATATTGAATTTTTCTCGATATGCTGGATCCTGGACACTTGGGAATTTATGTGATGTTTATGAAATGTGTACAAAATGTTCAGTAGAACATTTGGAATCGATTAGAATAACCCTCATATTAATTATGCATTTAATCAACCCCTGAGGGCCAGTGAAATTGTAAACAAACAACAACAATTAATAATATTCACAAATAGTTCAATTTTTCTGGATATGCTGGATCCTGGACACTTGGGAATTTAGATGATGTTTATGAAATTTGTACAAAATGTTCAGTAGAACATTTGGAATCGATTTGAATAACCCTCATTTCAATTATGCATTTAATCAACCCCTGATGGCCAGTATAATTGTAAACAAACAACAACAATATATAATATACTCAAATATTACGAGTTTTCTCGATATGCTGGATCTTGGACACCTGGGCTTTAAGGCGATCTTTATGAAATTTGTACAAAATATTCAGTAGAACATTTGGAATCGATTTGAATAACCCTCATTTCAATTTTGCATTTAATCAACCCTTGAGGGCCAGTGAAATAGTAAACAAACAATAACAATATATAATATACTAAAATAGTTCAATTTTCTCGATATGCTGGATCCTGGACACTTGTGCATTTGGGCGATGTTTATGAAATTTTTACATAATGTTCAGTAGAATATTTGGAATCGATTTGAATAACCCTCATATTATTTATGCATTTAATCAACCCCTGACGGCCAGTGAAATTGTAAACAAACAACAACAATATATAATATACTCAAATAGTACGAGTTTTCTCGATATGCTGGATCTTAAACACCTGGGCCTTAAGGCGATCATTATGAAATTTGTACAAAATATTCAGTAGAACATTTGGAATCGATTTCAATAACCCTCATTTCAATTTTGCATTTAATCAACCCTTGAGGGCCAGTGAAATAGTTAACAAACAACATTACAATATATAATATACTCAAATAGTTCAATTTTTCTCGATATGCTGGATCCTGGACACTTGGGCATTTAGGTGATGTTTATGAAATTTGTACAAAATGTTCAGTAGAACATTTGGAATCGATTTAAATAACCTTCATTTCAATTATACATTTAATCAACCCTTGAGGGCCAGTGAAATAGTAAACAAACAACAACAATTAATAATATACAGAAATAGTTCAATTTTTCTCGATATGCTGGATCCTGGACACTTGAGAATTTAGGTGATGTTTATGAAATTTGTACAAAATGTTCAGTAGAACATTTGGAATCGATTTGAATAACCCTCATATTAATTATGCATTTAATCAACCCTGAGGGCCAGTGAAATTGTAAACAAAAAACAATTATATATAATATACTCAAATAATTCAATTTTTCTCGATATGCTGGATCCTGGACACTTGGGAATTTAGGTGATGTTTATGAATTTGTACAAAATGTTCAGTAGAAAATTTGGAATAGATTTGGATAACCCTGATTTCAATTACGCATTTTAAAACCCTTGAGGGCCAGTGAAATAGTAAACAAACAACAACAATTAATAATATACACAAATAGTTCAATTTTTCTCGATATGCTGGATCCTGGACACTTGTGCATTTGGGCGATGATTATGAAATTTGTACAAAATATTCAGTAGAACATTAGGAATCGATTTCAATAACCCTCATTTCAATTTTGCATTTAATCAACCCTTGAGGGCCAGTGAAATAGTTAACAAACAACATTACAATATATAATATACTCAAATAGTTCAATTTTTCTCGATATGCTGGATCCTGGACACTTGGGAATTTAGGTGATGTTTATGAAATTTGTACAAAATGTTCAGTAGAATATTTGGAATCGATTTGAATAACCCTCATATTAATTATGCATTTAATCAACCCCTCAGGGCCAGTGAAATTGTAAACAAACAACAACAATATATAATATACTCAAATAGTACGAGTTTTCTCGATATGCTGGATCCTGGACACTTGTGCATTTGGGCGATGATTATGAAATTTGTACATAATGTTCAATACAACATTTGGAATCGATTTGAATAACCCTCATATTATTTATGCATTTAATCAACCCCTGAGGGCCAGTGAAATTGTAAACAAACAACAACAATATATAATATACTCAAATAGTTCAATTTTTCTCGATATGCTGGATCCTGGACACTTGTGCATTTGGGCGATGTTTATGAAATTTGTACATAATATTCAGTAGAACATTTGGAATCGATTTGAATAACCCTCATTTCAATTTTGCATTTAATCAACCCTTGAGGGCCAGTGAAATAGTAAACAAACAATAACAATATATAATATACTAAAATAGTTCAATTTTTCTCGATATGCTGGATCCTGGACACTTGTGCATTTGGGCGATGTTTATGAAATTTTTACATAATGTTCAGTAGAACATTTGGAATCGATTTGAATAACCCTCATATTAATTATGCATTTAATCAACCCCTGAGGGCCAGTGAAATTGTAAACAAACAACAACAATATATAATATACTCAAATAGTTCAATTTTTCTCGATATGCTGGACCCTGGACACTTGGGAATTTAGGTGATGTTTATGAAATTTGTACAAAATGTTCAGTAGAAAATTTGGAATATATTTGGATAACTCTCATTTCAATTATGCATTTTTAAAACCCTCGAGGGCCAGTGAAATAGTAAACACACAACAACAATTAATAATATACACAAATAGTTCAATTTTTCTCGATATGCTGGATCCTGGACACTTGGGAATTTAGGTGATGTTTATGAAATTTGTACAAAATGTTCAGTAGAACATTTGGAATCGATTTCAATAACCCTCATTTCAATTTTGCATTTAATCAACCCCTGAGGGCCAGTGAAATTGTAAACAAACAACATTACAATATATAATATACTCAAATAGTTCAATTTTTCTCGATATGCTGGATCCTGGACACTTGGGAATTTAGGTGATGTTTATGAAATTTGTACAAAATGTTCAGTAGAAAATTTGGAATAGATTTGGATAACCCTCATTTCAATTATGCATTCTGAAAACCCTTGAGGGCCAGTGAAATAGTAAACAAACAACAACAATTAATAATATACACAAATAGTTCAATTTTTCTCGATATGCTGGATCCTGGACACTTGTGCATTTGGGCGATGATTATGAAATTTGTACAAAATGTTCAGTAGATCATTTGGAATCGATTTGAATAACCCTCATTTCAATTTTGCATTTTTACAATCGTTGAGGGCCAGTGAAATTGTAAACAAACAACAACAATATATAATATACTCAAATAGTACGAGTTTTCTCGATATGCTGGATCTTGAACACCTGGGCCTTAAGGCGATCATTATGAAATTTGTACAAAATATTCAGTAGTACATTTGGAATCGATTTCAATAACCCTCATTTCAATTTTGCATTTAATCAACCCTTGAGGGCCAGTGAAATAGTTAACAAACAACATTACAATATATAACATACTCAAATAGTTCAATTTTTCTCGATATGCTGGATCCTGGACACTTGGGCATTCAGGTGATGTTTATGAAATTTGTACAAAATGTTCAGTGGAACATTTGGAATCGATTTGAATAACCCTCATATTAATTATGCATTTAATCAACCCCTGAGGGCCAGTGAAATTGTAAACAAACAACAACAATATATAATATACTCAAATAGTACGAGTTTTCTCGATATGCTGGATATTGGACACCTGGGCTTTAAGGCGATCATTATAAAATTTGTACAAAATATTCAGTAGAACATTTGGAATCGATTTGAATAACCCTCATATTAATTATGCATTTAATCAACCCCTGAGGGCCAGTGAAATTGTAAACAAACAACAACAATATATAATATACTCAAATAGTACGAGTTTTCTCGATATGCTGGATCTTGGACACTTGTGCATTTGGGCGATGATTATGAAATTTGTACAAAATGTTCAGTAGAACATTTGGAATCGATTTGAATAACCCTCATTTCAATTTTGCATTTTTACAATCCTTGAGGGCCAGTGAAATTGTAAACAAACAACAACAATATATAATATACTCAAATAGTACGAGTTTTCTCGATATGCTGGATCTTGGACACTTGTGCATTTGGGCGATGATTATGAAATTTGTACAAAATGTTCAATAGAACATTTGGAATCGATTTCAATAACCCTCATTTCAATTTTGCATTTAATCAACCCTTGAGGGCCAGTGAAATAGTTAACAAACAACATTACAATATATAATATAATCAAATAGTTCAATTTTTCTAGATATGCTGGATCCTGGACACTTGGGCATTCAGGTGATGTTTATGAAATTTGTACAAAATGTTTAGTAGAACATTTGGAATCGATTTGAATAACCCTCATTTCAATTTTGCATTTAATCAACCCTTGAGGGCCAGTGAAATAGTAAACAAACAATAACAATATATAATATACTCAAATAGTACGAGTTTTCTCGATATGCTGGATCCTGGACACTTGTGCATTTGGGCGATGATTATGAAATTTGTACATAATGTTCAATACAACATTTGGAATCGATTTGAATAACCCTCATATTATTTATGCATTTAATCAACCCCTGAGGGCCAGTGAAATTGTAAACAAACAACAACAATATATAATATACTCAAATAGTTCAATTTTTCTCGATATGCTGGATCCTGGACACTTGTGCATTTGGGCGATGTTTATGAAATTTGTACATAATATTCAGTAGAACATTTGGAATCAATTTGAATAACCCTCATTTCAATTTTGCATTTAATCAACCCTTGAGGGCCAGTGAAATAGTAAACAAACAATAACAATATATAATATACTAAAATAGTTCAATTTTTCTCGATATGCTGGATCCTGGACACTTGTGCATTTGGGCGATGTTTATGAAATTTTTACATAATGTTCAGTAGAACATTTGGAATCGATTTGAATAACCCTCATATTAATTATGCATTTAATCAACCCCTGAGGGCCAGTGAAATTGTAAACAAACAACAACAATATATAATATACTCAAATAGTTCAATTTTTCTCGATATGCTGGACCCTGGACACTTGGGAATTTAGGTGATGTTTATGAAATTTGTACAAAATGTTCAGTAGAAAATTTGGAATATATTTGGATAACTCTCATTTCAATTATGCATTTTTAAAACCCTCGAGGGCCAGTGAAATAGTAAACAAACAACAACAATTAATAATATACACAAATAGTTCAATTTTTCTCGATATGCTGGATCCTGGACACTTGGGAATTTAGGTGATGTTTATGAAATTTGTACAAAATGTTCAGTAGAACATTTGGAATCGATTTCAATAACCCTCATTTCAATTTTGCATTTAATCAACCCCTGAGGGCCAGTGAAATTGTAAACAAACAACATTACAATATATAATATACTCAAATAGTTCAATTTTTCTCGATATGCTGGATCCTGGACACTTGGGAATTTAGGTGATGTTTATGAAATTTGTACAAAATGTTCAGTAGAAAATTTGGAATAGATTTGGATAACCCTCATTTCAATTATGCATTCTGAAAACCCTTGAGGGCCAGTGAAATAGTAAACAAACAACAACAATTAATAATATACACAAATAGTTCAATTTTTCTCGATATGCTGGATCCTGGACACTTGTGCATTTGGGCGATGATTATGAAATTTGTACAAAATGTTCAGTAGATCATTTGGAATCGATTTGAATAACCCTCATTTCAATTTTGCATTTTTACAATCGTTGAGGGCCAGTGAAATTGTAAACAAACAACAACAATATATAATATACTCAAATAGTACGAGTTTTCTCGATATGCTGGATCTTGAACACCTGGGCCTTAAGGCGATCATTATGAAATTTGTACAAAATATTCAGTAGTACATTTGGAATCGATTTCAATAACCCTCATTTCAATTTTGCATTTAATCAACCCTTGAGGGCCAGTGAAATAGTTAACAAACAACATTACAATATATAATATACTCAAATAGTTCAATTTTTCTCGATATGCTGGATCCTGGACACTTGGGCATTCAGGTGATGTTTATGAAATTTGTACAAAATGTTCAGTGGAACATTTGGAATCGATTTGAATAACCCTCATATTAATTATGCATTTAATCAACCCCTGAGGGCCAGTGAAATTGTAAACAAACAACAACAATATATAATATACTCAAATAGTACGAGTTTTCTCGATATGCTGGATATTGGACACCTGGGCTTTAAGGCGATCATTATAAAATTTGTACAAAATATTCAGTAGAACATTTGGAATCGATTTGAATAACCCTCATATTAATTATGCATTTAATCAACCCCTGAGGGCCAGTGAAATTGTAAACAAACAACAACAATATATAATATACTCAAATAGTACGAGTTTTCTCGATATGCTGGATCTTGGACACTTGTGCATTTGGGCGATGATTATGAAATTTGTACAAAATGTTCAGTAGAACATTTGGAATCGATTTGAATAACCCTCATTTCAATTTTGCATTTTTACAATCCTTGAGGGCCAGTGAAATTGTAAACAAACAACAACAATATATAATATACTCAAATAGTACGAGTTTTCTCGATATGCTGGATCTTGGACACTTGTGCATTTGGGCGATGATTATGAAATTTGTACAAAATGTTCAATAGAACATTTGGAATCGATTTCAATAACCCTCATTTCAATTTTGCATTTAATCAACCCTTGAGGGCCAGTGAAATAGTTAACAAACAACATTACAATATATAATATAATCAAATAGTTCAATTTTTCTAGATATGCTGGATCCTGGACACTTGGGCATTCAGGTGATGTTTATGAAATTTGTACAAAATGTTTAGTAGAACATTTGGAATCGATTTGAATAACCCTCATTTCAATTTTGCATTTAATCAACCCTTGAGGGCCAGTGAAATAGTAAACAAACAATAACAATATATAATATACTCAAATAGTACGAGTTTTCTCGATATGCTGGATCCTGGACACTTGTGCATTTGGGCGATGATTATGAAATTTGTACATAATGTTCAATACAACATTTGGAATCGATTTGAATAACCCTCATATTATTTATGCATTTAATCAACCCCTGAGGGCCAGTGAAATTGTAAACAAACAACAACAATATATAATATACTCAAATAGTTCAATTTTTCTCGATATGCTGGATCCTGGACACTTGTGCATTTGGGCGATGTTTATGAAATTTGTACATAATATTCAGTAGAACATTTGGAATCAATTTGAATAACCCTCATTTCAATTTTGCATTTAATCAACCCTTGAGGGCCAGTGAAATAGTAAACAAACAATAACAATATATAATATACTAAAATAGTTCAATTTTTCTCGATATGCTGGATCCTGGACACTTGTGCATTTGGGCGATGTTTATGAAATTTTTACATAATGTTCAGTAGAACATTTGGAATCGATTTGAATAACCCTCATATTAATTATGCATTTAATCAACCCCTGAGGGCCAGTGAAATTGTAAACAAACAACAACAATTAATAATATACACAAATAGTTCAATTTTTCTCGATATGCTGGATCCTGGACACTTGGGAATTTAGGTGATGTTTATGAAATTTGTACAAAATGTTCAGTAGAACATTTGGAATCGATTTCAATAACCCTCATTTCAATTTTGCATTTAATCAACCCCTGAGGGCCAGTGAAATTGTAAACAAACAACATTACAATATATAATATACTCAAATAGTTCAATTTTTCTCGATATGCTGGATCCTGGACACTTGGGAATTTAGGTGATGTTTATGAAATTTGTACAAAATGTTCAGTAGAAAATTTGGAATAGATTTGGATAACCCTCATTTCAATTATGCATTCTGAAAACCCTTGAGGGCCAGTGAAATAGTAAACAAACAACAACAATTAATAATATACACAAATAGTTCAATTTTTCTCGATATGCTGGATCCTGGACACTTGTGCATTTGGGCGATGATTATGAAATTTGTACAAAATGTTCAGTAGATCATTTGGAATCGATTTGAATAACCCTCATTTCAATTTTGCATTTTTACAATCGTTGAGGGCCAGTGAAATTGTAAACAAACAACAACAATATATAATATACTCAAATAGTACGAGTTTTCTCGATATGCTGGATCTTGAACACCTGGGCCTTAAGGCGATCATTATGAAATTTGTACAAAATATTCAGTAGTACATTTGGAATCGATTTCAATAACCCTCATTTCAATTTTGCATTTAATCAACCCTTGAGGGCCAGTGAAATAGTTAACAAACAACATTACAATATATAATATACTCAAATAGTTCAATTTTTCTCGATATGCTGGATCCTGGACACTTGGGCATTCAGGTGATGTTTATGAAATTTGTACAAAATGTTCAGTGGAACATTTGGAATCGATTTGAATAACCCTCATATTAATTATGCATTTAATCAACCCCTGAGGGCCAGTGAAATTGTAAACAAACAACAACAATATATAATATACTCAAATAGTACGAGTTTTCTCGATATGCTGGATATTGGACACCTGGGCTTTAAGGCGATCATTATAAAATTTGTACAAAATATTCAGTAGAACATTTGGAATCGATTTGAATAACCCTCATATTAATTATGCATTTAATCAACCCCTGAGGGCCAGTGAAATTGTAAACAAACAACAACAATATATAATATACTCAAATAGTACGAGTTTTCTCGATATGCTGGATCTTGGACACTTGTGCATTTGGGCGATGATTATGAAATTTGTACAAAATGTTCAGTAGAACATTTGGAATCGATTTGAATAACCCTCATTTCAATTTTGCATTTTTACAATCCTTGAGGGCCAGTGAAATTGTAAACAAACAACAACAATATATAGTATACTCAAATAGTACGAGTTTTCTCGATATGCTGGATCTTGAACACCTGGGCTTTAAGGCGATCATTATGAAATTTGTACAAAATATTCAATAGAACATTTGGAATCGATTTCAATAACCCTCATTTCAATTTTGCATTTAATCAACCCTTGAGGGCCAGTGAAATAGTTAACAAACAACATTACAATATATAATATACTCAAATAGTTCAATTTTTCTAGATATGCTGGATCCTGGACACTTGGGCATTCAGGTGATGTTTATGAAATTTGTACAAAATGTTTAGTAGAACATTTGGAATCGATTTAATAACCTTCATTTCAATTATGCATTTAATCAACCCTTGAGGGCCAGTGAAATAGTAAACAAACAATAACAATATATAATATACTAAAATTGTTCAATTTTTCTCGATATGCTGGATCCTGGACACTTGTGCATTTAGGTGATGTTTATGAAATTTGTACAAAATGTTCAGTAGAAAATTTAGAATATATTTGGATAACCCTCATTTCAATTATGCATTTTTAAAACCCTCGAGGGCCAGTGAAATAGTAAACAAACAACAACAATTAATAATATACACAAATAGTTAAATTTTTCTCGATACGCTGGATCCTGGACACTTGGGAATTTAGGTGATGTTTATGAAATTTGTACAAAATGTTCAGTAGAATATTTGGAATCGATTTAAATAACCTTCATTTCAATTATGCATTTAATCAACCCTTGAGGGCCAGTGAAATAGTAAACAAACAACATTACAATATATAATATACTCAAATAGTTCAATTTTTCTCGATATGCTGGATCCTGGACACTTGGGAATTTAGGTGATGTTTATGAAATTTGTACAAAATGTTCAGTAGAAAATTTGGAATCGATTTGAATAACCCTCATAGTAATTATGCATTTAATCAACCCCTGAGGGCCAGTGAAATTGTAAACAAACAACAACAATATATAATATACTCAAATAGTACGAGTTTTCTAGATATGCTGGATCTTGGTCACCTGTGCTTAAAGGCGATCATTTTAAAATTTGTACAAAATATTCAGTAGAACATTTGGAATCGATTTGAATAACCCTCATATTAATTATGCATTTAATCAACCCCTGAGGGCCAGTGAAATTGTAAACAAACAACAAAAATATATAATATACTCAAATAGTTCAATTTTTCTCGATATGCTGTATCCTGGACACTTGAGAATTTAGGTGATGTTTATGAAATTTGTACAAAATGTTCAGTAGAACATTTGGAATCGATTTGAATAACCCTCATTTCAATTTTGCATTTTTACAATCCTTGAGGGCCCGTGAAATTGTAAACAAACAACAACAATATATCATATACTCAAATAGTACGAGTTTTCTCGATATGCTGGATCTTGAACACCTGGGCTTTAAGGCGATCATTATGAAATTTGTACAAAATATTCAATAGAACATTTGGAATCGATTTCAATAACCCTCATTTTAATTTTGCATTTAATGAACCCTTGAGGGCCAGTGAAATAGTTAACAAACAACATTACAATATATAATATACTCAAATAGTACGAGTTTTCTCGATATGCTGGATCTTGGACACTTGTGCATTTGGGCGATGATTATGAAATTTGTACAAAATGTTCAGTAGAACATTTGGAATCGATTTGAATAACCCTCATTTCAATTTTGCATTTTTACAATCCTTGAGGGCCAGTGAAATTGTAAACAAACAACAACAATATATAGTATACTCAAATAGTTCAATTTTTCTCGATATGCTGGATCCTGGACACTTGGGAATTTAGGTGATGTTTATGAAATTTGTACAAAATGTTCAGTAGAAAATTTGGAATAGATTTGGATAACCCTCATTTCAATTATGCATTCTGAAAACCCTTGAGGGCCAGTGAAATAGTAAACAAACAACAACAATTAATAATATACACAAATAGTTCAATTTTTCTCGATATGCTGGATCCTGGACACTTGTGCATTTGGGCGATGATTATGAAATTTGTACAAAATGTTCAGTAGATCATTTGGAATCGATTTGAATAACCCTCATTTCAATTTTGCATTTTTACAATCGTTGAGGGCCAGTGAAATTGTAAACAAACAACAACAATATATAATATACTCAAATAGTACGAGTTTTCTCGATATGCTGGATCTTGAACACCTGGGCCTTAAGGCGATCATTATGAAATTTGTACAAAATATTCAGTAGTACATTTGGAATCGATTTCAATAACCCTCATTTCAATTTTGCATTTAATCAACCCTTTAGGGCCAGTGAAATAGTTAACAAACAACATTACAATATATAATATACTCAAATAGTTCAATTTTTCTCGATATGCTGGATCCTGGACACTTGGGCATTCAGGTGATGTTTATGAAATATGTACAAAATGTTCAGTGGAACATTTGGAATCGATTTGAATAACCCTCATATTAATTATGCATTTAATCAACCCCTGAGGGCCAGTGAAATTGTAAACAAACAACAACAATATATAATATACTCAAATAGTACGAGTTTTCTCGATATGCTGGATATTGGACACCTGGGCTTTAAGGCGATCATTATAAAATTTGTACAAAATATTCAGTAGAACATTTGGAATCGATTTGAATAACCCTCATATTAATTATGCATTTAATCAACCCCTGAGGGCCAGTGAAATTGTAAACAAACAACAACAATATATAATATACTCAAATAGTACGAGTTTTCTCGATATGCTGGATCTTGGACACTTGTGCATTTGGGCGATGATTATGAAATTTGTACAAAATGTTCAGTAGAACATTTGGAATCGATTTGAATAACCCTCATTTCAATTTTGCATTTTTACAATCCTTGAGGGCCAGTGAAATTGTAAACAAACAACAACAATATATAGTATACTCAAATAGTACGAGTTTTCTCGATATGCTGGATCTTGAACACCTGGGCTTTAAGGCGATCATTATGAAATTTGTACAAAATATTCAATAGAACATTTGGAATCGATTTCAATAACCCTCATTTCAATTTTGCATTTAATCAACCCTTGAGGGCCAGTGAAATAGTTAACAAACAACATTACAATATATAATATACTCAAATAGTTCAATTTTTCTAGATATGCTGGATCCTGGACACTTGGGCATTCAGGTGATGTTTATGAAATTTGTACAAAATGTTTAGTAGAACATTTGGAATCGATTTAATAACCTTCATTTCAATTATGCATTTAATCAACCCTTGAGGGCCAGTGAAATAGTAAACAAACAATAACAATATATAATATACTAAAATTGTTCAATTTTTCTCGATATGCTGGATCCTGGACACTTGTGCATTTAGGTGATGTTTATGAAATTTGTACAAAATGTTCAGTAGAAAATTTAGAATATATTTGGATAACCCTCATTTCAATTATGCATTTTTAAAACCCTCGAGGGCCAGTGAAATAGTAAACAAACAACAACAATTAATAATATACACAAATAGTTCAATTTTTCTCGATACGCTGGATCCTGGACACTTGGGAATTTAGGTGATGTTTATGAAATTTGTACAAAATGTTCAGTAGAATATTTGGAATCGATTTAAATAACCTTCATTTCAATTATGCATTTAATCAACCCTTGAGGGCCAGTGAAATAGTAAACAAACAACATTACAATATATAATATACTCAAATAGTTCAATTTTTCTCGATATGCTGGATCCTGGACACTTGGGAATTTAGGTGATGTTTATGAAATTTGTACAAAATGTTCAGTAGAAAATTTGGAATCGATTTGAATAACCCTCATAGTAATTATGCATTTAATCAACCCCTGAGGGCCAGTGAAATTGTAAACAAACAACAACAATATATAATATACTCAAATAGTACGAGTTTTCTAGATATGCTGGATCTTGGTCACCTGTGCTTAAAGGCGATCATTTTAAAATTTGTACAAAATATTCAGTAGAACATTTGGAATCGATTTGAATAACCCTCATATTAATTATGCATTTAATCAACCCCTGAGGGCCAGTGAAATTGTAAACAAACAACAACAATATATAATATACTCAAATAGTTCAATTTTTCTCGATATGCTGTATCCTGGACACTTGAGAATTTAGGTGATGTTTATGAAATTTGTACAAAATGTTCAGTAGAACATTTGGAATCGATTTGAATAACCCTCATTTCAATTTTGCATTTTTACAATCCTTGAGGGCCCGTGAAATTGTAAACAAACAACAACAATATATCATATACTCAAATAGTACGAGTTTTCTCGATATGCTGGATCTTGAACACCTGGGCTTTAAGGCGATCATTATGAAATTTGTACAAAATATTCAATAGAACATTTGGAATCGATTTCAATAACCCTCATTTTAATTTTGCATTTAATGAACCCTTGAGGGCCAGTGAAATAGTTAACAAACAACATTACAATATATAATATACTCAAATAGTACGAGTTTTCTCGATATGCTGGATCTTGGACACTTGTGCATTTGGGCGATGATTATGAAATTTGTACAAAATGTTCAGTAGAACATTTGGAATCGATTTGAATAACCCTCATTTCAATTTTGCATTTTTACAATCCTAGAGGGCCAGTGAAATTGTAAACAAACAACAACAATATATAGTATACTCAAATAGTACGAGTTTTCTCGATATGCTGGATCTTGAACACCTGGGCTTTAAGGCGATCATTATGAAATTTGTACAAAATATTCAATAGAACATTTGGAATCGATTTCAATAACCCTCATTTCAATTTTGCATTTAATCAACCCTTGAGGGCCAGTGAAATAGTTAACAAACAACATTACAATATATAATATACTCAAATAGTTCAATTTTTCTAGATATGCTGGATCCTGGACACTTGGGCATTCAGGTGATGTTTATGAAATTTGTACAAAATGTTTAGTAGAACATTTGGAATCGATTTAATAACCTTCATTTCAATTATGCATTTAATCAACCCTTGAGGGCCAGTGAAATAGTAAACAAACAATAACAATATATAATATACTAAAATTGTTCAATTTTTCTCGATATGCTGGATCCTGGACACTTGTGCATTTACGTGATGTTTATGAAATTTGTACAAAATGTTCAGTAGAAAATTTAGAATATATTTGGATAACCCTCATTTCAATTATGCATTTTTAAAACCCTCGAGGGCCAGTGAAATAGTAAACAAACAACAACAATTAATAATATACACAAATAGTTCAATTTTTCTCGATACGCTGGATCCTGGACACTTGGGAATTTAGGTGATGTTTATGAAATTTGTACAAAATGTTCAGTAGAATATTTGGAATCGATTTAAATAACCTTCATTTCAATTATGCATTTAATCAACCCTTGAGGGCCAGTGAAATAGTAAACAAACAACATTACAATATATAATATACTCAAATAGTTCAATTTTTCTCGATATGCTGGATCCTGGACACTTGGGAATTTAGGTGATGTTTATGAAATTTGTACAAAATGTTCAGTAGAAAATTTGGAATCGATTTGAATAACCCTCATATTAATTATGCATTTAATCAACCCCTGAGGGCCAGTGAAATTGTAAACAAACAACAACAATATATAATATACTCAAATAGTACGAGTTTTCTAG
>JASXSY010002607.1:0-41825 GCA_034509805.1 Sipha maydis
CGAGATGGCAGCGAGCAGTCGCGACTTATACGATTTACAGTCTGAGGACGAAAGCTTACACATACTCGCAAATAAAAAAAAAATAAATAAAAAAACCTTGGACTGGGTTTCGGTCACACGTGAACCACGCACGGGGCCGGGTCCGATTCTCGCCCGGGCCCGTGCAAGAAACGCGTATCGCGAACAACCGCGGTCAGCAGATGCAACTGACGGCCGCCGTCGTCTACCGCGCGCATCACCACGTGCACCGGGAGCGTAAAGTCAGATTAAACCGGTGATGATTGCTCCACGGGCATAGATCATTGCGCGCCGGTCCGTGCACGTAACGACGGTGCAACTACGGCCGGTACACGTCAAGGTTTGATGCCGCTTTTCGTTCCTCGGCTAATTTCGAAACCAGAGCTCTGCGAACCCGTCCATACGGTTTGTTGAGCGGTTTTCGAGTAAAAGTAATTGACATCGATAACGCAGAGAAGTCTGTCTACGTCGGTGTAGGAAACGATTTCCAACGTTCAATATTTTACTTTTTAGATCGATGTTGTTTTTTTTTTTTTTTTTTTTAATTTTTATAGTGATTATTATATTAATGGTTAATGGTTAACATAACGAAAATTGGTTCCTGTACAGGCATAGACAAACTTCTTTACGGTATTAATGTTATTTGTTCTTACCCCGAGATCGTAGAACAAGCAATATTATTGGAAACTAGAGTTGTTTTTATACCAATTTTTCTAAAAAATTAACGCTTCTTAAAGGGCCGCGACTATTATACAATTTTATAGTTTTGTAAGATTATGACCGGTTACAAATAGATTTCAAACCGCTGTACACTGTTATATATATAAATAAGACTCTTAAAAAAAAGTGTTTGAAATTAACAGTCACAGTTGTTGGGTTCACAATCAAAATGAAGCTAACAATATTCAATGAACACATCAAATACCATGACCGTATCATAACATGTTATTATTTATTTTAAGTATTAATATAATGATAGATAGTTTTAAATTTTAATTACTAATCAATAATTATAATAATAATAATAATAATATGACTTTTACATTTAAGCCACTGTGCTGTACAACGTCGACATTCAGACGAACTAATGTGCACGCGGAAAAATAATAAATAATATAAAAATGTCGTGGAATTTTAATAATTAATATTATTATGTGATAATCAATCAAAGGAGTGGTGGCGACGGTAGCGGCGGTACGATGGAGGACCGGTACTATTTTTATATTGATATATGGCTAAACATATTGCGATGATTTGCGAACGATATAAAATTATTACATAGGATATCGGTGACAAGAGATTAAAATAAAATATACGGATTACGCGTATGATATTGATTTTTATTTTTATTTTTATAACGAACAACAATATAAGCTTTAGGAGATGTCGCGTCGGTGATATATGCCAAAGGCGCACACGATATTAAATCGCAACGATTTTTAACTTAAAGGGCACACCGGCATGTCAATCCAATGGCTCAAAACATATTTGGTAATACCAAACGTTTTTGAGCTTACGTAGCAATATGTCATGTTAGAGGCTAATAAATTGCACGTATTTCATTAAAAGGTTTGTATATTCATATATATATATATATATATATATTGTGTATGTATATATATATATATATATGTATATATTGTGTATGTATAATATATGTATGCATGTAAAAATATATAAAATTAAAACGAAATGTGTTGAATATAATGTGTAAATGCGTATCGGCAATGTATAATTGCACACTGGAATAATTAGTGAAAAGCACGGAAAGTTCAGTATACCTATGTATTCTCAAGCACGTAAATATAATATCATTTTTGGGTGAGAGGTCTAAAAATAATTTAAATTTCTTTACCTAAAATAAGAACTTCTTGCAATAATAAATTATTATTAATATAATTTTCAAAAATTTAAGATTAAAGAAACCTTGTATTTTTAATTATAACTTTTCAAATTGAAACCTTAATTATTTAAATATAATCAAACTTAACTTAATGATATATATATATATATAGTACACACTTTTTTTATTGTTTTCATACTCCTTGAAGAACGGATGGCAGAGCAAGTAACGCTCATTTTTAGTTATATTCTGAAGCGGTTGAGCTTTTAAATGTTACCAACGAGTTTTCAATTATTCGATTTTAGGCATTGGTATAGTTGCCAACATTTTAATTTTATCAAGTTTATATTCGGGTAATACTTTATATCAAAACCATATACTCGTATATTCATTATAACTATGTTTTTTTCTACATTTACATATTAACACATTTTTTCTGTTACGAGATCATTGTGAAGTATGTTTAATTTTTAAGCTTTCGATTTTAAACGTATTTTGGCAAAATCATTTTAACAGACAATAAAACCATATTTAAAATGAGACTACACATTTTATCAGCGTCCCAACAATCTCCTTGGTTACGTAAATTGGCAGTATGAACATTTATTTAATGTGTTGTAGCAGCTCAATCCTATTCTGACCCGAGGTAAGACTTACTTCGTTTCTTAATTATATAAGACTTCATAAATATCATATCGTATAACCATTTGTCGACCGAAAACAACGTTTAGCTTATTTTTGATTGGTGCAATTACGTACAGTTGTGCATGTATGTTGATATTTTTTTAAAATTTGTATACCGCAAAGAACCTATACAAATATTTGTTTGCGTGTATTCGCATCATGTTTTGTGGTGCAATATTTTATTCTCCATACCTACGCATATTTATGGTATAACCGATAATAAATCAGGTGTGTGCCGTGTGGTTTGTTTGTTTATTTTCCCGTGTTACGGGCTGTGTTTATTTAATCCACGTTTTATACCTGTATTGGGAGTTTAAAAAAATATATAAATAAATGTAATATAAAAAAAAAAAAAAAACCAAAGCTGGACAGATTAATTGATAATTTCGTGCTCTAATTTAATCAAAATTATTGAAAAAAAAAATTAAACCTGCAATTTTTATACATGTGCGTAGGTATTTACATTTGTTAGCTTCACGTTATAATGATTACGAATTTAAGTGTATATATGGTTCAACGTTCTAATTAAATAACGCACAATCTTACCGGTATCATTGAAGTATCTATGTGTAGTGAACGGAGTTTTTGTCTAGGTTTATCAGAACTTATAATTGATCTGAGAAATTATTCTTTGCACAAGATTGGTATACTTACTAAAACAACAGGATAATATTCTGTATTTTGGTTGGTATATATTTTTTTTATTTTTTTTTTTTTATTTTTTTTGTGGCTATTGAATTCGGCCCGCTAATCATGTTGTGTAAATATAATTGAATGTTGTATTTTTGGTACGGGTATAATCATAATTTCCATTCTATTCAGTAACGTTTGGATTTTCGTACGGGCATGTAATGTTTGCATCGTATGTAATTTTTATAATCTATAATTTTTATTTTATACTTATAGTAATTGTTATTAATTTTATTATTTAGCTATTCATTTTAAAATAATTTAAATAAAAACAAATAATAATAATTAACGTAAAGTTAAATATAACTTCTTATACGGATAGTTAAGGGAAATTACAGTTCAAAAGTTAAAATAGCTCTAACTGGAGAACAAATGATTTTTCAAAATGAAAACAACATTTTTACTAGTGTGAATGTAATTTTGTTAAATGCAGAGGGAAAAAAATTAACAGGAATTTGTCAAAAAATATGTTTTAAGCATAACTGGTAATATTTGTCCAGATATTATAGATAAGATTGCAAAATCCTATTATCTACTTCGACAATAACAAGACGCATTGTAAATACTGATGAACATTTTTAAAATTAACTGATACATAAACCTAAACATTTTAATATTTTTTATTAGCATTCGAAGGAGGTATAGATAATTTTAACTCGGTGCAGTTAATTATATTTATTTGAAGAATTAATGAAAATTTTGAAATAAATGAAAAAATTTTTAGTATTTTAAAGGGGACGACGCGAAATTAATATATTTTAAAACGTTATATCTTCATTAGTTCTTAAATTAGATAAGTTGGTTATCCCAACCACCAACCGAACAAAATATGTAACTGGTAAAAATATTAGATTGCAAGCTATTATTATTAATTAAATGAAATTAAAAGAATTGTAACTACAGATATTTTTTCATTGCATTATTCATCAACATGTACTTTACGCTAAAATTTCGTCATGGGATTCCATTGTGAGGGATAAAGTAATTATCATAAATTGCATACGAAGCAATGGCTTGAGTCATAGACAGTTTTAAAGTTTTTTTGCTTGAAATCAATTCAGACTATAGTGGTGTATTGTACTATACCGCAGTTAGATGGTTGAGGAGAGGTCGTGTACTTGAAAGGTTTTTTTATGAGACATCAAGAAATATATACAATTTTTTGAAAAAAAAATAATAAAAAAATACGCTTCCATGCTTAAAAATCAAATTTGGATTTTTGAACTGACTTTTTGTGTTAATATATTGAAGTATATAAATTAAATAAGCATAAAACTACAAGGCAACAATCAACTTATTGATGATATGTGGTCTCTTTCAAAATAAAGTTAAAACAATTAGGGTTACACATTGAAAAAGTTATTTAACACATTTTTGGAACAGTAAAAACTTTTTGAATTGTCAAAATGTTCACTATCAAGAGTGAAATTAAATTAAATAATTTAACTTATATTTATTTAAATCATTACGATACTTCAACAAAAATTTAATAATCGATTTAAAACTGCATTCATAATATTTTCAGTTAATAGTCAATCCATTTAATATTCATGTTGACGATATTACTGATGAACTTCAAATAGAAATAATAGATTTGTAGTCGAAAGATATCCTAAAAAACTTTTTAAATTTGTCGCCTTTACTTTTTTTCGCTGAACTTCTTGCATAATTTTAAAAAATTAAAAATATAGCTGCAAAATATTTCAGTATGTAGTAAGTGGAGATAAAAAACGAACCAAGGACATTGAATAAAAAAAAGTTTCACTGGGTGTTATATTGAATCTTGAATCCATAGGAAACAATAAGGTATTCGTAATATTACAAATAATAACTTTTTATTGAATTCGATTAAATATTACAAATTGCGATATATCTTATACGTTAACAAAATATAATTGTACATTTTTTTCGCCATTTGATATTCGTGATGTTAAAAAGAATTTTAAATTACTTAATACTTAATTAATAATTATGCAACATTTTGAAAATTTTCATAATAATTACTTATATATCTATAATAATCATAATCAATAATGACTGGTTGGGTGGTACAAACAAACAGAATCTTACATTTTTCTCGAATTTTACAACCCTTCTATATATTATTCTTATACATATATATATGTAGTATATTTTAGGTAACAATGTGTGGATATGTTAGTATTGAAGGACCTAAAGGTTAGGGCAGAATATAAAATATCCCAATAAGGCACTATATGCACAGTATTTATATACATATATAGGTAAATTATGTGATATATATATATATATATTAGATACCTATGAATAGTCAGTCACCGCGGGGTAGAAATTTCCAGTCGACTTTTAAATTGCGCCTACTGTTGTGTTTTGAAAACTTGAAATGTTCAATTTAGTGAAAAAGAAAACTCTCAACTATACTAATAAATATAGTGCATCAGAGTTCATTTGTTCGTAACTAATTTGTACAGTAACATCTACAACAGTGTGCGATTAACAGTCATGGTGAACTATAAATATGAAATAAACACATTATGTTGGGTTGACGATTTTTTTTCGAAATAAATACTTGTGAATTAAAGTAGATCAGTAATTCATAAACTAGGGAGCCGTAAGTATATAACGAGGGAGAAAGGGGTATCGTATGATATTTGTGTACAAAAATGTAAATTTAGTACATAATTATGAAAAAAAATTCCCTATTATTTTAAAGATTTTGATGGTAATATAATTTTCCACCATGGGGAGTCACAATAATTTCCCATCAAAATATCAAAGTTCTATGATAAATAAGTATAAAAAGCATTGATTTGTTAACTGTACGTCATTAAAATCGTAAACGGATTTTTATTTTAATTTTACAAGGGACCAATATTATACAAGGCACCGGTTAGATGAGAGAGAAAAAAACAAGGGAACATGTAGACTTGATATCGTTTTAGTTTCATCGTATAATCGTGCGTTGATACGTAATCATATGTATATATATATATATATATATATATTATGAATATAACTGACTCAAAATAGTTAAAATGAAGAAACACTAAATAGACACTTTGGTTGTATGAAATGTAATTAAAATCAGATCACGTAAAACGCTCGATAAAGCGAAAAAAGTATAAATTGTATTGCAATAATAATATGAAATGTCACCGTATAATGTTTACATCACGATAAATTTACACTGTTATCGATTTCAAATCGATCGGAAGCAAAGGTGACCTCAACAATATTTTAATTTTTTTAACACTTTTTTGCCATTAATTTTTTTTTTCTATAAACCAAAAAAATTGAGATCACTAGTATTTTTATTATAGTTTGGACTTGTATAAATATGAAATCCGCATAATCAAGTATAGAAATGAAATAGATGCCGGTACCGATGTAGAGACCTATTTTTTTTTATAATCAGATTTTTTATGAATTTATATAAACTCAGTTACTTTGTCTACATATATTTTATAAATGTATAATGCACGCGGTAAGTTATATTTAATATAAAGGTGCAGTATGTATGCGTGCTTATGTGTAATTTAAGCTATAGAGATATAACAATTTCACTTATACTTACAAAAAAAAAAATAAAAATATATATATATGTATAGATAATAATGAATAATTCATCACATATTATTCTAGTATTCCAAAGGTAAATTTTCAAACAGTACGCGACATCATAATACAAAATGTACACAAGCATAATATAATATTTTAAGGTTTGCAAAAAACAAATCGATTTAAAAAATTTGCAAAACTATACCCTTAGTAGAAATATATATAAACATTATATATGTATATACATTTATAATGTTTTATTAATTACATGACATTGTATTTTACAAAAGTGTTATAAATAGTTACACGTTCGATCGTTCTATACGCGTTATATACATGCGTATATTACACCCGTAAATTGTCAAAGTAAAAGCTGAAAGTGTGTTATGTGTTAGTTTATTAAAAACTATATTTTTACAATGCCAATTTCAGAGAGTTATTCATCGTGATAAAAAATGGACTACTCTCGCTAAACAGCTAAATTATATCCTTTTGAAAGTGATTTTTATCATTATCATTAGTGATTGTATTTTTAGCACGTCCTGGGCGGTCGAACGATATGAGAACCGTCGAATTTGGACGAAATTTGGTCCATCGAGAGGCGGGGTTGAAATGATTTATTCTTAACGCGAATCCTTTACTACATTGTTATATAGTTACGATCATCACCGCGAACAGCGAGCTAAATACAGTATCATCCAAGTCTCGTCAGGGAAAATCGTCCTGCGTGTTTGTTGTTCGAAATAAGTTCACGATTTTCGTTTGTTTATTACTTCGTGGCGAATCCGATTTTAAGCTTCGTTTTGAACGCGGTGTGTGTTACTATATAATGAACAGAAAAATACCAGTCGTTTTTCCGCGGGGCAATATTATTATTTTTTGGCGGCAGATACCTTAATATTAAAAAAAAATATATGTATATAATATTACGCAGACGTTTCGATGATTATTATCATAATGTACATACTAATATCATATAATATTT
Organism: Sipha maydis; assembly: GCA_034509805.1. Classification (NCBI taxonomy): domain Eukaryota; kingdom Metazoa; phylum Arthropoda; class Insecta; order Hemiptera; family Aphididae; genus Sipha; species Sipha maydis. The sequence goes on from JASXSY010002607.1 coordinate 7,758, forward strand.
TTATAATGTCTTAATAATTTACAATGCGATAACAATAACAATAATAATAATAATAATAATAATAATAATAATAATAATAAATATTTTAGACGCGTTGTAAACGATTTTAAAAACTCTGAATCATCTGCACTCTCAGTGTCTTTCTTTCATTCATCCGTGTACTTCGTGTTAGATAGTATACTATTGTCGAGTGAACGCTCGTGAATTCGCGTACAAATTTGCGCGTGGATTCAGCGTTCAAGTATGATTGTGTCCGTGTCCGAGTGTGCGTGTGTGTGTGTATGTGTGTCTATATTCGAATGCGTGTGTGCGACGTGAACGGCTTTCGGAGAGACTTCGAGAAAATAAAATCGAAAAATCGGAAAACGAAAAAGAAAAAAATGATTTACGCTGAGTACGCCGTTCACAGTTCGGCCAAGTCGCGGGCGGCCGGTTGCTGGGGTCGCGGCGGGCGCGCTGCGGTTCACGGCCGCCGCCGTCGTCAGTCCGCGCGCCGTCGGCACGTGCACTTGACGATCCACTCGACGTCCACGTACACGCTGTGCACGTAATTGTCGGCCGTGGCCGAGAACGGCCGGTGCACCGGTTCCCACAGGTCGTCGCCCAGCACCGCGCCGTCCAGCCTGTCGTGGCCCTCGACCGGGTTCCGGCACAGGAACTCCACCTTGACCGTGGTGCTCAGCTCGGGCGCGCAATCGACGTGCGCCGGGCACGTGCCGCCGCATCGCTTCGGGTGGAACGTCTTCCGGCTCCGGCAGTCGCCGAACTTCAGCCGCACCGGCACCATCGACTTGATCGTCGCCTTGCACTCGTGGCCCTTCTGCGGACAATAAAAAGTATACGATCACAACGCGAACAACAACAGCTCCGCGTCCGGTGACCGGTTCTACCGCGTTCCCAACCGCTCCCGCATCAAAACACCCCTACGGGCGCCATCTCCCATTTGGCTTCCGCCCGTACGAAATCGTTGATTCCCGATTCCCGGATTTATAAGTCCACGTTCCCACTTCTATAAATTGTAACGGATTCGATTTTCGTTCATTAGAATTAGTGATGGTCTCGCCGATTTTTCGTTACCAAAGAACACAGTGTTAAGGTTATAAGTCATTTTCAAAAATGTACAAAAATATAAACTATCATCCTTTCTCGAAAGCTTTATAATCACATTTTTTTTTTTTTTTTTTAGATATATTAGCTTAAGACCAAACCGATTAACCATGCGTCCAACTGGACCTAAGCTCGATGCCTAATCGGATCCTAATTTAACAGGGTTATATCTGCGGCTTGTAAGCTGCCGGTAAAATTACATCCATCAGATGGCCTCTCGAAGTAATTAATGAAAGACTGAAGTCATTATTCTGCTTCTCTGACATTTTCTTAGAATACTCCAAGATTTAAATTTTTTTTTTTTTTATTAGCCTTCAGTCATCGACTATTATGGCTCAACAATTACAATATAATATGGCATATAAAATTAATGATGTTAGTTCACCTAAACAAAATGTATATAATATATAAGATAACAGATTATATATATACTAAGGTAATATAGATAATTAAATTGTATATATATAGACTAATATACAATGAAAAGATAAATAGAAAGAAAAAAAAACCACTAACCTACGGACAGAAACGTTTGTTAACGATCTCCGTAAGTAGATTAATTAGTGGGGTAATTAAAGAGTTAAAATTGGAAAGAAATTCAGATAAAACATTCGAGATAGAATCCATGGAAGAAGTAACCGTTTTGGTTGCTGCAGCATAGGATTTCCTTGGAAGCTGCCGAGCATGATCACCTGGGACCTCGTTTGACGAAACCTTTGGAGGTGTTTGCACATTTGTATTGCTGTTAGAGCGGAATGCTGATTTTTTGTTTTTGGACAAAGCGAGCTTTTTATACGACGGGCAACCCTTAAAATTGGCAGTGTGATCACCAGCGCATAAAGCGCATTTTGCCGGTAGATCACGCGGCTTGACGCACTCCTCAGTGAAATGATCATGGCCACATTTCACGCAGCAAGGAGGGTGACAACAATATTTCAACGTATGCTTATAGGATTGGCACCACTGACATTGAGGGTGACCTCGAGCCTTTCTTAGTCTTGGTTTTTCAAAAATGATTTCAAAATTAAGTAAATTTGAGACATTAAAAATATTTCTATTAAATTCATTGTTCTCAAGCTCAATAGCGAAAAGAAGTAGTGGCAAATTCTTGGTCTTATTAATAAAATTGGATACACTTACGACCAGTGTTGGGAATAGATAACTAATAATTTATCTAGATAAAGATAAAGATGACTATACTAATTCTTATCTAGATACAGATAAAGATAGTTATACTAAATTTCATCTAGATAAAGATAAAAATAAGTACATTTTTATCTAGATAAATATTAGATAATTTCATGTTTGATTTTGAAAATATTCAGGATACTACAGCCTACAGATATTAGGTAAAAAATTCATAATTAAAAACATTTTAAAATAAATATCATTTTTTAAACTCATTTTAAACATTAATAAACATAAAATTGAAAATAATTTTTTTTTGAAATAAACTTCATAAGAAGATTGTCAGTTATTATCTGTGTCATAGATATATGATGTACAGAAAAATGTAAAAATGAAAATATAGAAACATTTTAAATTTTCAAATTTTTTATTCTATTTAAATAAATTATCTAGATTGGTACTCATAGATAACAAGATTTTTATCTAGATGAAGATAAAGATAACTGAGTATAAATTTATCTAGATAAGATAAAATATAAATAATTTTTATCTAGATAACTTATATAGATACATTTATCTAGATATTTCCCAACACTGCTTACGACTGAGAAACCTAGCACAGATAGAGCGGATTCAATCTCTTCTAATGCTGTGGAATGGTGAGTATTGCGAATGACTGCTTTGATTGGGCACAAATGACGCGGGCGAAAAGTGTGGAAAGAATACTCCTTATTCTCATCCATGAGATACTTTATTATTTGTAAGTGATATTTGCAGTTTGGTATTTTTATTTTTAAAACATCGTTGAGTGCAGATAAGGTGAATCCTTCCAGGCCAGTAATACGGATAAGGTCATTCTTGAGCACTTTTAAGTTGGCAATATTTTTGACGAATATTGGAGGAGACTTCAGATGCTCGACATCCAGGGGCTGTATAACCGGTGATTTAGAGTCAACCATGACTGCATCTTGATTGGAAGGTGATGTTGGTACCGAGGGAGAGCTGAAGACTTTAGTTGATGAATCGAAATCGTCCGCAAGAGTGGTATATTTGTTAGTAGAGACGAAGATTTTGGATTTTTTGTCACCGGCTTTAGGCGACGACGAGGTTGACAATGTTGAAGATAGATTACGTTTGTTGGGAGTAATAATACGCGACATGTTCGGTTTTTATAAAAATAGTAAAAACACCGTCTATTAATGAGCGATAATCATACTAAAGGTAGGCATAACGGTGCGATAATACTAATGAGCACGATGCGTGTGTACGCTACAATGGTCGACGCTGAACTGAAGATTTAAATTATACACACATATCTTTTATTTACTCATATAATAATAATAATTAATTTTCCGGAGTTTGTATATAAATATAAGCTATATATTATGTTTGACGCTCTATCTTGATTATAAATACTTTTTTTTTATACTTCTTTATTTAAATTTTTCTTTAATTATATACACTACAAATTGTGTTTATTGTAATACGAATTACAATCGTTAAGCCTGTACATTACCCGCACAGATGTAAGATTATTTTTGACAAGCTACTTTTATATGTACAACTTTCCGATCATGTAAAACGTGTTTGTACATATTTGATATTATATAGGCGCTATATTATAGGGTATAGTTTGTGTGTCTTGCAGTATTCATATATATTATTTACAACAAGCCACTGCCGAAGTAAATGTATAAATGTATACATCCAATGCTTACATCCAATGCTTACATTGAGCTGGGCAGGGTCACAATTTATCCATACACAACTGAACCACTACTCAAAATCGATTTACGAAATAAATAAAATTAAAAATTTCATTAGTGCTCGATGAAAGTAATTACTTATGTATTATCTCACAAAAAAAAAAAAAAAAAAAAATATGAAATTTATTTGTAAATGACAATATGCTTTATATTATTATGTGACCAGTGTTCGATTTAGAAACAAAGCGTGCAGAGATGATATTTTAAAATGTATTTGTTATATCATACTATATCATTAATTCTAAAAAGTATTTGTACTCATTATTTGTATATTTATATTTCAAGTAATTTGTTTAGTTTCTTGTTGATATTAGGTTAGATTTATAGAAAAAATAACCAATACAAATATATATAAATATATATTTAAAAAATTAATAAAATATTTATGTTTTCATGCACTTTGAACTTAAAAATTGTTTTTAGACTCTAAGGTGACTGATGAATGATTTCAATTTATTTTGTGTACAATTATTTGATTGTCTTTTTACTTTCTACAAAAACTTGTTGTGCTTATAAATTTGTGTTAAAAGTAATTTAGTTTATACATTACGCCATAAAATCGGAAAATGACACCACGTAATACTACTCTGAGTTCAAGATATATAATAAGGTAAAAGATTTTTATAATATTGTTATTTTCGTTACTATTAGTAGAGTTGACAAAAACAAAAAAAAATTCCATTTTGCCGTATAATATTATATACGTATTATCGTCTCTTATTACAGTAATGTACTATTTTTGCCTATATATTACGCTGTCGTGGTGGTTTTCTTGTACAAATAATTATTATTCAGAAACAAATATATCAACTACGAATAAAAATGGAAAATATAATACATTTTTTTTCCTGCCTGGTTAAAAAAAAGTTAAATAATTAAATATAATCAGCCACTGGATCTACCATCGCAGCCGTGTAGTGATTTTCGCAACTACGAGTGCAAAGATGACTTCTGAAATCCTCCCTCAAGATGTTATTATTAAATACTCATATTGAAGCTTTCGTCGGTTTGTGGGCTATTTTCAATTTGTGAAACCACAACAATATTTTTCTAGTTGTGTTTATGCTTGTAATATAAATTGTCTCTATTGTTGAACACGCCTCAACAATACGTTATAGTAATTTTACATGAACTGTATATAATATGGATTGAAAAAAAAAAAAATAAACCTTAGCTTCTTCAAGAAAATTACGTAGATTATTTCGAGATAATCGTAGCGTGACATGACATTATGTGTATAATTTTATATAAATCCGCCTCTTTCGCCGTTTGCACAGAAAACAAATCACGGGATTTTTAAAACGTGCTTCCGAACGTCGATTTCGCATAATTAATTCGGTGCCGTTAATTTTTTTTCGCATTTTTTCCCCCATCATCTAATTCATTTGAATCGCCGGCTTGTCTTGCATTTTTAATGGATCATGGATTTTTTGTCATGAACCTATCGTAAATCGGCTGGCCCGTTTGTCGGGGGCGTGTTGCTCCGCACCGAGGGACATGGTATAGGAATGTAAACGCGAATTCGACCGTGGTCGTTTTCGAAAAAACCGACTTCTCGTATAAATCGTGAAACACACATTATGGTTTCAAATATATTAGAACAATACGTCGACCGAAATTTATTATAGCAGCCTTATATAATACGGATGAGATCGTGTATTAAACATCCTTAAGTTTATATTAGTTTGTTTTTGACGATCGCTATTTATCGCCCGAAAGAAAAAATTAAAAACAAAACGAAGTATTAATAGTTATTAATAGTAAAACATTTATAAGGTGATCTATAATAAAGTATATTATAACATTTGAGATGCGCATAAAATCTTTGAAAAAAAAAGTTTTTAAGGTAATTTTTTCTCCCATGATGAATTTAAAATAACTAAATCATTTATTATTTAGAATTATTACTATAGTAAACTCCCTTAAGAATAACATAATTGTTGTTAATTTCATAATATTATGATTTGCTTTTAGTTACTGGGTGTAAAAGCGAAAATATATTAAGTCCATTAGTTATTGAATCTTATAGTCTTCAGACAGTCAAGGTGTGATAATGATAATAGATATTAAACGTAAAATACGATGATGTGTAAAATACATGTAAAGTGTAATACGTGCACGTAGTTAGTGTAATAATATGTCACGCTGATGCTACCCGCTATTGCGACGATAGTAATTTGGAATCGAGAACTAACGTAGACCGAGCGAATATATCTAAGCTAGACAATTTAGAAGTGAGAGTTATTGGGACGTTATATGCAATGAATGCATGCGTATGTAGTTTCACACAAAGGCAGTTAAGAGGAATGTGCGGTCAAAGAGACGACTGCGGAAGAGGGACACGGTGACATATATATAGGTATACTGTATACCCAGTACCAACTATGTATTTAATACTGTAGTCTAAGGTATGGGGGGTATTTTATAGAACCTATGGCAGAAGCCAAAATAGGTTGGGAGGTAAAATAGGTATTTTTTAAAAAGTCTAAAGTCAAAAGAGTTTTCAAACGATTCACCTGATGACGTTTAGAACCAACTGGATTCGAGAAGTTCGACAACGATAGTATAATAGTATGTGCTTCGATTACTACGTGGAAATGTTTTTAATGAATATGCGTACGATAGTTGTGGCCAAGAAATGAATGCTTGTGTAACGGATCCCGGGACGGAAGACTTTGGAGCCATACTCGATTATATGTAAATTTATAAAATCCATAGAACAATACAATAATTATTTCTTGCTATAGTTTTGTTATGACAAAAGCAAAACAATGAATATCACAATAATTAAACTATAATTTGTTTTCTACGTATATATTATGAATCCAAGAGATGAGCCACCTTTCCGGATACACGTCAAATAACAATATAACTATAAATAGCGAGCGAATCTCGGGAAATGTTTAAAGTACTATACAATGTAATATTATACGCACTTGAAAACCATAAAACAATATAAGGGAATTCAGTAGTAGTCGATAAAATTTCTCGCAACAAAAACTGTTATTATTTGGTTATTCAAATATTATATAATAAGAAATATTAAAATTGTTATTAGATGGTTATTCAAATACTACTGTCGCTGATCATTATTATTTTTAATATACGAACAATGTATATTGTTTTTTAGTATTTTCTCTATTATCATATACATCCATTGGACATATTTTCAACGATAAATGTTTTTTATTTCGTTTTCAATATTGTAGATTTCTACCATAAAACGTTACACCACACACGCATAGCGAGTTTTTTCATTAAACATATAAATTTAATGTTGAATTAGCTAATGCCTTTTGTTTCGTGAAGCGTTATATGAAAATAATTTTATAATGTATTAGTGACGAAAAAAGTTTCAATAAATGGCATTAAACTTCGACCTTAAAGCGAATAAAAATATGTCCTCTACGATCGTTATATCGGCGAAAGTTTTATCGCTAATGCCATAGCTAACTTTTATACGATTTTGAAAAGTGTATAATAATACATCGTACGGTAGGTATACATAAATATATATTTATAATATTATATGTGGGTAGGAAATAAAAAAATAAGCTAATTTCTATTCAGATTGAATCCGAAGCGTAAAAGTTGTCGACTTTTCGGACTTGAACTTAAATATTTTTGATTCATTGTCTTTCTCCCTCTGTCACTGTTATTTCCTTTTAGTACGCCCATTAGTTTGTGCTGCCAAAAGCAACTTGTCTGCCCAAGTAGGACAGTCCTGCGTTCCAAAAAAGGTAAACACGACCCACGACAAATACTGTGGACGTGACATGCAAGAAAGGCATTCTACTTGTTCGTTTCTCCTTTGGCTCGTCCCATTGAAACAGATGTTCCAGTCATAAAGAATTGTATTATTTTCGATTCTTGTACAGTATATGAAGGAAGGGGGTTTAACATGAATGATGAAATTTGTGTTAAACAGTGGAAAAAAAATATCTATCAAAATATGGAAACGTCACTCGAACATTACAATGCTATTGTGGTGACGTTACATGTATTTTTCCATTGTGCTCGAATGTACGCGCGTTTCTACCAAATATAATACTATACAGGATATATTATTATTTTATTCTAATAATTGACTACTTTGTACCTTATAGCTATAATACGCGTAATATAGTTGTAAGAGATTAAATTATATAATTATTTTTTTTTGTAACTGAACAAGTTTTTTTTTTACTTAATGTTGATTATTTTTTCTAACAAATACGAGTGAATAAAACTAGGTATAAAGATAACTTAAACGTGATGCATTTTATTAATTAATTACACACCTCGGAATTAAATAATTATTTATAATTCCAGTGTACAGGTACTTTACTGTATCATTTAATGGATACTGCAGTAGTATATTAAATTAATTAAAACTAAAAACAGCTTATTTAATTTACACTCATAAATATTTATTGTACCTTATTATGAGTTACAACTGAAGAAATAAGTAAAAATATCATTATATCATTTAAAATTTCATAGTAATATAGCAGATTTTTAATAATTATGCAGTTTAAAAATTAAATAATACGAATTCAGAAATAATGTACATTTCAAAAAAAATTATTCTATAAATTAATTTTGAAATCTACTATTTGCATTCTAAGATTAAGAAACTAATTTTTTTTTTTTAAATTGTATTTCTTTGTTTCTTCATTGTCTTTTACATATATATTTATATGTTTCAAAAGTATAATTGAAACAGTTTATTTTATTACTTTGCGCATTATATAAAAGTATAAAACTAAAAGTTCTTTGAACTATAACAAACCTTAAAAATAAAAAATATTTATTATTTATAAGTTATTTAAAGTGTATAATATACATTATAAACTTTAAAAGTAAATGGATATGGAATTATTCTACCAAAATATTTCCTTTCAGTTTTTCAAAAATATCCAATTGAAACGTTAGACAAATAAAATAATAATATTAAAACCTACTGGTACAATATTGTGATCTTAAATAGGTCAATTTTTAAATGGTACTACCTTTGACAGTATGATATTGATTTTTACACAACACAGTCACTAGACCCTTCAAGAAAATCTTCGTTGCATGTCTTATTTGTATCCGGATCAACTGTCTACCATCTTGTTTATTACTATTTGAAATAAAAAAGCTCTACCGTTGGATGTGTATACGGACTTTTTTTTACTCAAAAGTAACCAAATTGTTATATCCAATTATAAATTCTGTACAAGTTTAAATAAGTGTCTAGTATCAGTTCATCAAATTCTGTATTTGTTTTTTTCATTTTAACCTTACGTTATTCTTGTTATAATTATAAGTATACTTTTTTATTTAGGTTTCAAAACTATAAGGTTGCAATGATTTGCTCTTAAACCTCTATAATCTCGAATTCCTTTCTTTAGACAAAATGACCGGTAATCAATCCCATCCATATCCACTATATATACTCTTTGCTTTACTTTTAAAAAAAATTAAATTTCTTTGGTTTCTTGTGGTTTGTGTACATTTTCTATTTAATTACTTTTACTATTTTAGAAATCATCTATAAATTGTTTTCAAACGAGAACGGTTTTTATATTAAGTGCAAGTGGTGAATTCGCTACAGAAATTCTGCGAAAAAAATGTCCAGCTCTCAAGTATGCTATATAATTTTATAACAATGATTCCGATTTATATATCTAGGTATTTGACAACAAGTTCATTTATTTTAATGTCAAGTACGCGACAAAACACCACATCACCTTATGTGTATACTTTACTGATGTAAATCTACGATGAGTTACGCGTATGCAAAGCAAAGATAACAAATACATGTGATGATACGTCCCCACCCCTTTATCATTATAAATTGTTTTTAGTAAAATATTACCCCCACGTGCGTGTACCTATATTTATTTATAAAAATACGCTTGGTGTGCTTACCCTTATGTGATGGTGTCTTGCATATTTAGCATTCACCAGTGGCGGCGAGTGACACGGCCTTATTTGGCAAAGTCTAGTTTCATTATTAGGTTTGCATGCTTCATTTGCATTAGACATACGCCTCGAAAGCCCCAAACCGCACTGCGATGAACATTCCGACCATGGCGTCACCAACGCTTCGCAATTCGGTGGTCTTTCCACTGAAAAGTAAAAAAATAAACGATTAAATCACTTCAATCACATCGTTGTTGAAACCTTCTTAGTGTTGAAACATAGAAATGTCATTAACAACTTTTTCTAAGAGACTTAAGAATAAATAATTTAAACCATTTTTCATACTTAAAAAAAATTGAGGATTATTTGGTTGGAATAGCAACAAAATTGAACTGTGTAGATTATGTATAAAAATTAGAGTGTTTATCAACTCACTTTGAAGATTGATTTAAAGACTTGAAATTACTTAAACCTTCGATTGCATTTTTAGAAAATCCCTCTGTAATTAATGTTATTGAAAATGGATGTCCAATATTAAAATCGATTTCAATGGATACGGCAGCTTTAAAAATTGAACACTTAAGAAATTATTGGAAGATGAAGGACTGAAGCAGTTCAAATACAGTTATCATTCTTTATTGGAATTTTAGAAACATGTGTCTATTATTAAATATCCAAATATTACTCTTTGCGCTCAAAAGTTAATATCGATTTTTGGAACAACATATTCTTGTGAGTCTTTATACTCAACCACGAAAATGATTAAATTTAAACATCGATCAACATTAACGGATGAACATTTAACTGAATTGTTAAGGACTGCGTTAACAACATATAGTCCTGATTTTTAAAAGCTTACAAGCAAAATAAACACGCAACAAATAAGAAAATAGTCAATAAAGAAAAATGATATCAAGAACACTTTATTTTTACAATGTTTTTCTATACACTGTAATTTAATAAAGTATTATACTTTTTCAAATACATAAATTCATGTTTTCAAATTTTTTGTAAAAATGTTACGATAAGATGCGAGCCGCAAAAGTCTATAACGTGAGCTGCGGTTTGGCCACCCCTGTTCTACATAATACACAACGATTCCATGATATTTAATTTTACCGGATAAGAAATTGGTCAATGTATTATATCGATTAGTTATTTATAATATTCCAACGACACGCATATTGTACTTAATATACAGAGTGCACTAAATTAAATGAATACATTTTGATCAGTTGTTACTCATCCACGAGTGAGTGTTCAGAAATGTAACTGGAAAGGTCGCATTGGTAGATCAATGCAGTTTCAATAGGCACCATATCTTTCAGATCAGTCAATAAGGTTAACAATGATTGTAGAAATCATAATTGTAAGCGATTCTTTGCAACCTTAACGCCTTATCATGTGTGTCTGTGGAGTGCTCACCGTAGTATCAACGATGTCTTATTCCACACATAAACAAAATTTGTTGTAAATTCTTATAATATAATGAACATTTTGGTTACATATTTTTAAATTTTCAAATTCAATTTTTTTATTTTAGTATTTTTTATTTTTATTATTATTTTTTTTTTTGACAGCACACCTAATATCCATGTTTATACATTTTCACCACCAACCATTTAATTAAACATTTTAATTGTTTTACGATTTTATATAGTCCTATCCTCGCACATATAGTCTGTTCATTACTTCGTCTCTGAATAAAACTTTGTGAAAGATTTATCGGGGGCATTTTAATCTCATAAATTGTTCGCGCCAAACTTGTCGGGACGCCACGAGCGTTTTATCAATCAATTCTGTGTTCGGCATGCCCAAGGCTTATCCGGTCGATTGAATTCAACCTCGGTCCCGTAAGCACGGCGCGTGTCCCGAAGTGACAAGAACCTTAAAAATTCATCAAACACACGGTTAGATTATAAATTATTCATCGTCGGCCATTACTTTTTCCGGACCATCTGAGGTGGTGACGGAGCTGGAGCGGCGCATAGGAATTATTAATGATATGTGTTCAACATACAGCGCGGACGTGTCGGGCGCAAACCGTTGGACTGGAGGAAGGGTGGACGAATGAAGAAAAAGAAAATGAACCATATAGAACGTGCGATGGGTATACATACACACACATAAACATATATAAGCATATATATATAGACGTAATACACGTGAAAGAAAGTCCGGCGAACGTTAATTTGAAAAGGCGTTTTGAAACCGTCCCTCCGTTACGTATTTTTAGCTGTTTCCGCGGCGCGCGCTACTAAATGATTCAAATCTCCTTCACATCCTCTGCGCATGGTAGCGTACCCCTTATTTAAAATGTAATCCCTTCAGTTTCCAGCACATTAGTCCGAACACTAAGCAGTACCACGGTCTATGGCATGACGTCAGTTATGATATGTGACGTGCGTATGCTTACGTAATTACCAACGTCTTGGCTGCGCGGCACGCTTACAAACACAGACGAGTCGTGATATTATTATAATGCTCGGCATTCGCGGAACAAATAAAACATACGACCGACGGATTTCAAACGTAAATATATCATGAACACGATGTATGCACTTCAGTTTTGAAGCGACTGAACGAATCAATCATATTACTATGTGCAATTGAATTCAATATTTTCGCGTACAATGCGATTTCGTGTAAACGTTACACAACACGTTTAAAATAACTATTTTAACATTTTAGTTGCTTAAAAAAATATGTATATCTACTATTTATGCGTATCATTTATGATAATTACAGTCAAGAGATAGAAAAAATAAAAACAATTCGTTAAGTTTCCTTTTATAGTACTTGCGCACAATTTAGAATTAGAATTTTGCTTTTAATTATCCGTTCAGATTATTTTAAAATTTGAATTAATTTCTACAAACAAGTTTGAACTGAATAAATAATGAATCGAACAAATGGAGTTCAAATGTTGTGATACTTTCAAGTGATAATATCATTATAACATGCCGTGGAACGGAAAAGAAAAATGAATTTTAGGAAAAATGTAATTGGAAATCTATGTACGATAAGGGTCGAAGAGTTGGAAATTTTTCTTTATACTTGTAAGAATTAAAAATAATCAAAACATGATTTACCATGTAATATAATATTATAGAATGGCTATTAAAATCAATTACTTTTATATTTTGAATACTGTTGGCTTATTGCAGGTTTATTCTTCAACAATAATTTTTTAATTGTTAATATTTAAACACATAATTACTTTTAAAACTATATTTGTCTATGTATATATACATAAAGCATTTTTGATATTAAGAGACGATCCTACACATTATATCTAGTTGTAATATTTTTTTTCGTTGGTTTAGAAATTGTAAACTGTAGTAGGAGAAGAAAGATAAATTCTATTATTAATTATTGATAACCAGTTTTAGCTTTGAGGTAAAATATCTTGAATATTCTTAGAATATTTGATTTTCAAATTATAAACTTAATTTACTCAATTATTATTACATTTATTATTTTAAATCTAAATACAATCTGAAATGTCGATATGTATATATACATATATGTTCGCTTCGTATTATTTGATTTTCAAGATTTGATTCTTAGGATAAAGCTTAAATTGAAACTTAATATTTTGTAAATTATCTAAGTTTTTATATTGATCAACATATGACTTAATTGAAAATAGTTTTAGATTTAGTGTACAACTAGTTTTTGTGAAACGTTTAATTTAAAATCTTCGACAATACTTTTAATGTATTAAAGAAATAAATTTAAGTTTTTCGTGAAAAATTGAAATACGCAGTCACTTTTTAAGTTATTTATTCAGATTAAATTTTAATACATTGTTCTTATCAAGAAAAAATATTTTACAAATCGATAGCTAAACGTTGATTAATTTTTAATTTATTTATCTGTGAAACGATGTATATCAGATGTAGTTTAAATACTCGTAAAATGAAGTTGGGATAGCAAACCTGATGTATTAAAATTAAAATTTTTATAAATTTATAACCTTGAAAACGATGTAGATATTCGATAGTAGTATCGAGTAGGTTTTTCAATATTTGAATATTATGCTTGTAAAAAAAAAAAATGTTGCTTTATGAAAAATCATAGACTTCCGATGTAAAGAATTCAAATAAAATTGGAGATATGATAGAAGTTACTATAATGAAAGCATAATAAATTATAAGACATGAAAAATGGCGAAATTCAAAGCGTCGATTGGAATGCGGGTAAAAGATACATGTGTAACGAAAGCAGTCTATGACGTATTCTCATGGGACCAAATACTATTTTGTTTTCACTATGTTCCAGTAGATATACTGAATATTCTTCATGTTATACACATTTTGATGGGATAAAATTTAATTTTCATCCTAAACAGGTTTCGCATTATTATAATTTACGTGAATCTGCGAATTTGTATGGACAGATATTCACAAAAATATGTTACACTATAATAGAGTATTCATATTACGTACAATTTAAACAAAAAATGCGTACAAGAAAATTCAGAAAATGAAATCGTATATAATGTATTATCCTAGAGTCTAGGACCTAGACTGTAGAATAGCTTCAATAATGAGTACAATGACCACAACCGGTGATGGATTATGACAAAATATAATATACACATTGACATTCAAATTGTGATGTTGCAAAAACCGCACAACCACTTTGGATAAAAATCACTGCTGCGGCTGCAACAGAGAGATAATAATGTGTAGTATAAACTAATACAACAATAACAGCATTTGTGCAAGCATCGAGCGTTTCCGTTTAGTCGGGTTTTCACGCTACCGAAATAGCTGTGTGACGTAAGCACCTCTCCTGCTGCGGTTTTACTATAATTGTGTAGTTTAGTCGTTCGGTATACAAAGACTCATTGTGTAGAGCGGTGTGGCAGTAAGGACTTCATGTGGTGAAATTTCGTTGTATTATAAGCAGAATTTATTTGAATTTGAAATGCTTAAAAATAATTCATTGTTGGTAATACATTTAATTGTTTTTACGTTTGAAACCTCCGAAGAACCTGTTTCGTTCCAGATCATGGATTCATGATATAAGAAAAAAAAAAAAAAAATACCAAAATATTCTATAAGTATAAATAAAACATTTGCAAAAATATTTTGAAATAAATACGATTTCATATAGTATTTAAATAGTTTTTATGAAAACACATAGGTTATAGGAATTGCATTGAAATGAGTGTTCAAAGCGAAAAAAAATATTACTCTGTAAATATAGTGTATTTAAAATAAGGATGAGAATGTTAAGAAATAGAGAGAGAGAGAGAGAGTTAGAGAGAAGGATATGGGAGGAAAGAAAGAGCGTGTGTGCGAAAGAGAGTGAAAGAGAAGGATCACGGCATATATTTTAAGTGCTCCACTTGTGTGCACGCAATGGTTTTTAAAAGCTCTTTCCCTTTGGCCACCGCGTGCGATTCCGGTTCGAAGAGCTCTTTTGAAATTGAACGTGACGTTGCATATAAGCGCTGCACAAAATTATGTTTATACGTAAATATGTACGTGTGCGTATGTGCGTTCGTAGGCCATTCGCAACATTGATCGAAAGTCATCACTGCTGTTACTGAAAATACGTTTATCTATTCGTCGACACGTCGTGTTTGAATAAAACATGCGTTCGGTTGATGGCTGAGAAGATCAAATGTTTAGAGGTAATTACCGTAGCTGGTTATCAGGTTATCCTTACTACCTGATTACGTTGCTTTTTTCGGACAATGTTATGGAAAATCTTGTTTACGGTTAAAAAACAGTATTAACCAATAAAAACATGCGTTGAAAACAAGTGGTATAGGTATAGAACCAACATAAAGGCGTGATTAAGTGGATCTTATATTAACTTTCATAATATTAAAACTAATGTATTATTTACTTATTAACTAAAATACACAATTCCTGATACTTCAATATTTACCACAAGATATATACTAAAAAAAAAAAAAAATAAAATAATTTTATATAATTAACAAATGGAAACAGTCAGAATAAAAATTATTTCAATTATTAATTATTTAATTAGTTACAAACTGAATACAGGGTGTTTCTTGGTCAAATGTATCATTTGATCAAATTAATTATTCTTATCATGATTGTGAATATTATGAAATTTAAAACTCTTATCTATTACATATTCATTTTTTTTTTTTTGTATACATACAATTATTGTGTTTTTAATATATCAGTTAACTTGATGGATTGGTACATGCATTTTACGTTAGAAACCATTGATCTGGAGCTTTTAAAATTGAATTAATTATAAGAGCAAAGAAAGGAGTGACAACATTATATCTAATTATTAAATTTCTTAAAATACCAAGTTGACCGTCACTCATTGTTGGTAATGTGAGTGTATATATCATAATAATTAAAATCTTCTAACATTATTAAGTTTCATGGTCATTATTATATAAAAAAAACATTATAAAAAAATTAATTACTAGTACTTACTGTTTACATTGTCACACATCCATTCCCTGCAACACTGTCCGGGCACTTCGACCAGTCGGGGATGCCTGCAAAGCCCTTGTGGAGATATATTCTCTTGCGGACACAGTGACGCACAGGCATAAGTTCCATTCTGTGAGAAAAAAAAATGATTGAACCGATTATATAATAAGTGATGTCTAAATAAATACACGCATATATTAACGGAAACGTACAACAACTCATGTCGTCGGCTCTTATTCAACAATTGAAAAACGGTAAACAGACAAAAACAACTATTTTCTGTTCTTCATATTTATGTAAGCATAGGTTTCATTCACACGCTTCTGTGTTTAATGCGATCCCATAGGATAATACAACGCTGTCGGCAATTCGATTTTTGACGGGATTCAGTAATAGACCGCTACGACCGCTCACACGAACACGGAAACACAGTGAACGTTAAGTCTACAATGATATACCCAACACAACCGTTTACACAATAAAACTGCTGATAAAATATCGTGAGCCCTTAGCCAGGACGATCGCAATAGCCGGGACTGTCTTAGGCAATGTCGAAAACACGTGGAATTCTCAGCGGCTTGTTGCCAAATGTAGAAGCGCGTCTTTTTAGTCGTTATTTTAAAGAGAATATGATGAAGTATTTTTTTCGTTTCTTCCCGGGCCACGGGTTCTTCAACAGCAATCAACAATATACTGTAATTACGTCCCGTTGACCGAAATGCAAACGGAGTAGGAGCTTATAATGATAGAAACATAATGATAAAATCAATACATTTTTCGTTTGTTTCATAATTTAAGTGTACATTTTAATTAAAAATTAAATTTGTAATTATATTAATATTGACATAAACGTAAGAAGAAAAAACAAAGATCGGACAGTTAGGTTGGATGAAACATAAATGAAATGAATGAAAATACAAGTTAAATATTTGTTCAAAAACCATACAACCCGTACGTAAAATTAAGTTAAAAGTTATTTCATCATTTATGTAATTTACTGAATCATAGTTTTTTTTTTATCTTAAACGATCAACATATATATATATATATATAAATATATATTTAATATTATTAAATTGATCGTTCTTGTTTTACTACAATCTGTGCAACTTATTTCGACTCATTATACGCAATGATATCTCACACTCAATATTAACGATCAGACGATAACGAAGATATAATATATTTGCCCCGAGGACTAGTTATCAGTAACTCAAGGGTTATACCGTTCCAACGATCCAGAACTTGTGTCGAGTTTATGTCGAGTTATTTGCTCAATCGCATTTAGTGATTTCTGGGAAAACGATTCAAATAGATTTTTTAATAGACCGACATTATTTCGTTGTCATCTGATGAATATTTTGGCTAGAAATAATAATATAAAAAGATAAAAAATGATCATAGTATTGATCACCTGCAGTACAACATATGTAAATCTGATCGAAAATAATGTTTATAATACGTTAAGAAAAACTTGCGCCAAAACAAAAAAAATTATATTTTATCTTAACGTGTAGATTGCATGTGGTGCTATGGGGGTTTAAAGGACATTTTTAAGTTTCTATGGAACTACATGTGCTGAAAAACCTATTGTTTTTTAACAGTGAACCTCGTTGACACTTACTATTGATAAAAATAATATAGCCAACATAGTAATATAGTATATAATATTATGTTTTTTTTTTTTTTTGCATATGAGTGGAGGGATACATATTGTATTATTATATTGCGTACAAAACTCTGAGAACTATTAAGAAGAATACAATATATTAAAAAAAAAATAAATAAATGCCTCGATTCACTCATAGTCCAAGAGTTCTAGAGAAAAAATCTTGATAATATTATATTTTCACATTTATTTATGTATAATATTTGATAAACTTACCTGGCAAGTGCATTGTGTTCTGCAGTCTAGCCTGAACGTTTCTCCGTTGTCGTAGGTTTTATTGTATACCGTACACGGTAAACCTTTTACTACTGAAAAAAAAGAAAAAGAAATTATAATAAACATTTTTGCGCCACTTTTCAAAGAAAACTTTTAAGTTTAAATATTAATAGGATTATAAATTATTATCTTCGCTATTATTATTATTATTATTATTATTATTACAATCAGATGGAAATGTAGCAGCTGCTAAGACTGAGAGTCTAAAAGTATCTAGTTTTTTATTGTAGCAGCAGTATAAATATTGGTATTTATCAATATAATAAAGTCAACGGATAAGATAAATATTTATATTTTGTGGCTTGAGTTGTACATAATGTTATTAACGTAACATCTATTTCTAGTATTTACTTCTTGAAAAAAATTCAAAAAAGGTTATATTAAGTTAGCAGTTAATTAAAGTACGTACATTTTCTAGGTGTCATCAACCATTTGAACAAATGTTTTTTTTGAAGAAATTTAATAAATCATTATACTTCCCGAAAGAAGTGAGAAATTGATTTTCCAATAATGATAATATTAATATTTTTTTTTTCCCGTAAAAACTTCTTCAGATAGTAAACTTGCATCAAAAAACAAACATGTAAACATGAACATGAAAAAAATTTTGAACATGAACGTCATGTGCTCAAAAATCGTGATAGTCTTATTACAACAAAAATAAACTAAACGATATGGTTCATCATAACAATTTCAGATGATTATAATTAAAAAACAAATTTATCGTGCTCTATCACAAAGTTTAGTATCGAATTTTTCATTTTTTGATAATGTATCAACACATACATGTACATGCATGCATAAAAAAAAAAAAAAGATGTTCATAAAAATAATCTTGTAACATGATATAATATTCTATAAAAAATATATCAAATTTTACTGAAGAAGGCATAAACTATAATTTAATGCATCAATAACGATAAAAATTCGGCAGAAGTATCAGCGATGGATGTGGCCGATTTCATAAAAATTGTAATGCTTATATACGCTGTTATGTTTAATTAATATATATCTTAAACGTAAATATTTCGCACGCGAATTAATTGTTAACTTCACGTCATACAACGACGGCTGTCCAGAAATCACAATTATAAAAAATTACCGAATAAAAGGGTGTGCACCCCTGACTATATATAATATTAAAACGATTACGCACCTAGACCCTAATTTATTTGTTATCAATCACTGCATTGAAGTGTTGTGTACGCGCGTTCTGTTTATATAATTTTATGACTATGATTGATGTGCACACAGGCGTTTGTAGGAAACGGGACAAAAGTTTTGTTTTCTTATGTGTGTGCGTGCATGTGTGTACGTGTATGTATGCACGTGCGATTGTGTTTGAGTGTGTTACACATACATAAGTATTAATAATCGTAACGCGTATACACAGTACAGCGCGTTAAGTATATATGTATATATACATTTATGTGTGAGTATGTGTGTGTGTGATATGAGTAATGACTGTAATGAGGGATATTACACGATATTACACGTATCATGAATAGGCGCTGGCTTGTTTTTATCAATCAGTATAAACAATATAATACCTACGGGCGCGTTACCACACCAATAGGTATAATAATAATAATAATAATAACTATACGTACTGAAATAGAGTGATCGCCATCGTATTATACGATATATTAAATTATGTTATTACGCCGCTGCGTGCAGGTATAATGAGATTTATAAAACGGCTTGTATGCGTTACGACACAATATATATATATATATATATATATGTATACACGTCACACATATTATATTAATTACGTGGATAAATTCTAAAAACCTAACGAACCGTGTGTACGGTCGCTTATCACCTCGACGTGCGGGCGGTGGTTGATTAGTCGAAACAGTTTCGGCGTAACATTATTGAGCACCGCAATGCACACCGGTACAACGGTAATAACAGTCGGTCGAATGCCTACCCAGCCACGCTCCCTAATCCAACCCTCCTTTCCGAAAGCACGTCCGTAGACGATTTTCTCACTGTACACGTGTGGAATACTGCAGTTCCGTAACAATCTGCGAGAGCAGCAATGTTTTCCGAAGCATTCCACTTCTTTCGCTAGCGAAAAAAAACTTTCCCGTTAAAACGTTTAATGAGAATGAAATGTTATAATTTTACTGGTTATCGAAAAAAGTGGCCGCTATATTATGTTTTCTGTGGTATAATAAAGTAGAAAAAAATTCTGATTCAAATCTTAGAAAAACAGCAGTTGGCTTGTACGAAAACAAAATTTTAAAAATCATAACTCTGTAAGGAAATAATACCGTGACGTATTTAAATGTACACTATTTTTTTTTTTAAATTAATACATTAACCAACATTTTTAATTTACTTTGGTTCTTAGTAAACTAGAAGGTATATAAGAAAATATGTTTTTCAATATTCTCTTATACATTACTGTGGACATGTGGACATCACTATAAAAATTGCTTTGGGGCCACCACAAAGTGAGAAAAAAACAAATATTTTAATTTATTATTTACTTTAATTTGTCATATTTAATATTTTATTAAATAAATATAATATTATTAATTAAATAGACACACGAATGTTAACTTACGAGTACATAGATCTGAAATTTCCTAATTAATTTTGTGTATAAAAAATTAAATCAGATAATTTTAATTTTTCAATATTGTACATATGTATTCAATTTTTATTATTTACTAACTAATTATTAAAGAAAAAAAGAAAAAAAATATTTTGACTGTAGTTTGTTTTTTATTATTTTCCATTATTTTTGATAATGGCGATAACTTGATCATGTTATGGGTCGTTTATTTATATATTACATTACAATAACAATAATTTCGATAAACGTGAAGTAGGATAGGAAATGAATTTAAACCACTACAACAGGAATACTTTTTCAAAACTAATTTATTTTAAAATGTTACTAAAAATGTTACTAAAAAAGTCAATATTTCTACAATTTCTACGAAATTGAATCTGATAACGATTTTGATTTATAAATTTTTATAAACGGTGTCTACTGTATAATATTGTATACACTCTAAATATTTTATCAAAAGTTATTTTAAAAGTATTTTAAAAGGCACCGTCACGTAGGTCCAAAAGCTCTTTGGAATCCAGAATACGATACAATATTTTATTACATATTTCTACTCTCGGATTGCAAAATAAAGCCATAGTAAAGTATACTGCTATTTTCTAATATTAAGTACCGGAAAAACCTCCACGGTATTATTATTAGGTAAAAGATTTTTGGTGAACATAAGACAATGTTTCATTTTTAGTAGAATATTATATATAAAATCATGAATCTTAAAACATTGGTTAATTTTATGTAATTGTACTGTGTTATAAAAAACAGCATTGATTGAATAATATTATATAAAACAATAATTTAAATTATATGCTGCCATAAGCGCACTATAGTATTTATCCAGTGCCGATGGTTTTAAAAGCACATCTAAACAATTTAATCACGTTTAGTTGAACGAAAACAAAAAAAAATTTTAATGATGTGAAGTAGAACATTTTTGATTTATTTTTGTTTAATTTTATTTGTACTCAAAATCTATCTAATTCAATTAACGCAATATTTTATCAAAAATATTGTTTTTTAATTTAAAGTAATTTAAAAGTAACTTTGAAAATGTATACTAGTTTAAAAAGTACTACATAAATCTATATATAATAAAGTAGGTTGTATAATATGAATATTATATTTTCTGATATATAAAAAAAAAATAATATTCAAGAAAAAACAATAATAAAAATGTTATAGTATGTATTGGTTATATGTTTCAGGGATTAATAAAAATTGATACTTTTTTTTATATTGACTTGTTCATGTTTTCATTAGTATGCTGACATTTCTGATCGTTGCTATTTATTTATATACATCGATTATTCTTATAAAATTGATTTTTCAGCTCATTATATCATTATAGACTTATACTGATAAATAAAAAAACATTTTATAAGATTCCAGGTTTGCTATATAGGATCCGTTTCAGGCTGTATGTAGCATCCCCTATTCAGCGTATTTCCACACTTTTATCAGCAAAAAAATAATTTACTATGTGCCTAAGTTTTAATTCACTACTGCGAATACAGAAGTATAATCTAATATATTGTCATCGAACATAACAATATATTTCAGATATTTGAATTAGCCACTCTTAGATATTATATTGTTTAATAGTGTATCGATAATTCTGTAATTGATAATGGTGAATTATTGATATTTCTGAAAGATACACGGAATTCAAGAGAGAGTGAAAGAAATAAATGCTTTTAAGCAAACCATTGTATAAAAATAATAGTCAAATATATCCATTCGATATAAAAATAAAATACCCAAAAACTTTGTTGATTTAGGTATAGTGTACGTAAAAAAAAAAAAAAATAAATAAATAAAATAGTTAAACTTTCAAAAGTGTCAAATTTTCATCCCCCTCAAGTCGAATAAACCTTCGGGACAATGTCACGTATCATCTGATTAAATATAATAATTTTATTAGCTTCCATTTCTTCTTTAGTTCTTCATATTCCCCGAGTTCAATTTCAGAAATATCCTGTATACTATACGCTATCCTTTTAACCTTTTAAGCCTACGGCATGTTGGCATCAGATTATTTTTACAATATATTTCTATCATGCGACTGGTTTCATTACGTTTACCACACTACGTAATAAAGTCTAAAGATTCTCACACTGTTTGTAAGTAAACCAAAATGTTCACTCAATTTTTCATGTGACTATTTTGATAATACCATTCAATGTACACAATAGATTTCATTCAGTACTTTAAATTTTTTCAATTACCATGACAGGACACAATTGAAGTGATCCAGATAGAGAAATCGCATAATTAATATTTTTAATTTAATACCAAGAAAAATATGGATTAATTTCTTTTAAAAATCTTATCAGATTTAATCGTTTCTCTTAAATAAAAATAAATTTTATAATTTTAAAATACAATGAATCTATTTAGAATTACACGATTTATATAGGATTTCTAAAAGTAATATGCACATTAAACGTTATTTGAACTATAAAATGTTGGTGTAATATATATTCAGTACGTTATTAATTTTCGTAATAATTATAAATTGCCCCGTCCATGCTTTGGTAAAGTTGTCGAGGATTTTCAATTAGTTATCAAAATTTAAATCCGTCAAACTAAGTCCCACAGTTTTCTCTGTATTTTGGCCTGTTTTAACTGATTATTTATATCGTTTCCAGTTCCTTAAAGCATAGCATGTGTTTATAACTTATACATCATAGAGTAATATTACTGTAAGTCATAAGTAAAATTAGAATATATAATATAGAATATTTGTATTAATTAAAAACAAACTCTCAAAATGTTGCTCAATATTTTTAAAAAAGGAACTAAAATACTAAAAACAAGATTAACAAATTATATATAAAGCATTTAAGCCAATTTTTAACCATACATAAATGGG
Source organism: Sipha maydis (assembly GCA_034509805.1). Taxonomy (NCBI): domain Eukaryota; kingdom Metazoa; phylum Arthropoda; class Insecta; order Hemiptera; family Aphididae; genus Sipha; species Sipha maydis. The sequence continues at coordinate 31,489 of JASXSY010002607.1, forward strand.
TGAGATACAGGGACAGGTGAATGATATTTCCATATAGATCTTCTTTACTTATAACCAAATTACTATTTCTATTAAAAAAATAATTTTAAGTGTATGGTAAAGATTCAATGGATCATTTTGTATTGCTTATGATGATTTATAACGTTGATACATAAGTGGAACCAAATTATTTCTTTATAAGGTAGGTTTAATTTTTGATATAAAATTTAAGGAGTTATAATTGACACGAATTTTATTTTAATTATATTATATATATCTACCAAACATTTGATAGAAATGTTGACATTTTAACGACGAGGTGTGTTCATTTTTTGATAGTTATTATAAGTATAAATATTGTGTAAGAAAAGTTCTAGTTTTATAAAAATGAATTACCTAACATACATTAAAAATGGTTTTTGTAATTGTTACTCCAAAATAAAAGCGGATCCATCGTATATTTACGGTTGTGTTATTTTATAGGAGAAATTATTATAAGAAATGTATACTACTGATTATAGGCATAGAACATATATGATGCCATGGAGGAGGGGAGCTCTTTGACTTTTCCCAAAAATAATGTGACAATATTGTACTAAAACTGTTGATATTAATTTAATTTTATATTATTTAGTTTTTCTAAATATGCTTAGTTTTTAATGTTAATTTTTCCGACGGGTGGTACTTTCCATCAGTGCCCCTCTAAATACATTAAAAAAAAAACACAACAGTACTTTTATATAGACATTACGTATTAGTGCAGGTAAGTAGTTAAAGACAACATTTGTTCTGTGCGAAAATAGAAATACTGTAAATTATGATACTGTAGGTAGGTAATATGACCATAATTTAAAACTTAATGTGAACACGATCGAATTAACGATAATGCGATTATTAAGAATATGAGAGTAACACAATAATAGCATAGACAGTAACATTAAGAATTAACGATAACAGATTAAGAACAATAATAACTTTCTGTACTTCAAAATAAATATTAACGACGATGCTATTTGGCTGTTATTTAGCTGTTACTTTTACAGTGGTCAGTGAGAAAGAGTGTTAAAAAAAAAAATAAATAAAATATAATATTTGTAACAGTTATTTTTTCATCCGAGTAATAGACTGTTATTGCTGCTCGAGTAATAACTGTTATTAATCACTGTTACTGTTATTTTTCTCCATCACTAGTCACTCGGCCGTCAGCTGGATCCGTACGTTTCGTCGAGTTTGGTATACAAACACACCGTTTGTGTTAAAAATGGAACGAAAACGTTGAACTCTGACCCAAAAGAAACCGTCGTCGTTGCTTTTACGTTTAATGTTCTCGCCCGACGGGTTCGATCTGTCCCGTTTCCAGACCACTGTACAGTGCTTTTTGAGCCGTTTGGCGTACGCTTCGTGATTGGCCGAAAAATAAAAACGAAATCGACGTCATCTACACACTTGATACTAGTCGAATTGACCTTTCGATGCAAAGCTTTAGATTTCTCGTCGTTCTGTAGCGAAAGAATCGGCTTTTGGTGCCGCAGCGACGAATTTCCGATTGATACTCGTTGATATGGCGTACGACACCATCTTTTCTCGTTATATGACGTCTTGTTTCGAAATGTTGACCAAATTTTTCAGAATTTCGTGAAAATAAACATTTATTTATCCGGTGGAAATTAAAATCTACAAATAATTGCTAATAGTCGTTAAGCGTTCGAAAAAAAAAATAAAAAAAATATGATAATTAGTTCACTCCTAATCTTCTGATTTTAACGAGTTTTGACATGATGCGGTTTATTATATCTATTGTATCGAATCGAGTTCGATTACTAAGCCGATGCGCAACCTTCGAGGGGAAACGCGTTGTTTGATCGTGAAAAATATGCACCACAAATGCACATCACCGTGCTCCAATTTTAAGGCTCCAGTGCATAAAATATTGTAAAAGCCATTTTTTACACAATTACATTGCTTGTAGTTGCAATTTTTCAGCACTACACATCGGTCGATTATTTTGTAATCTCGTCAGTTATTGTGCAGTTATTAAAAAACCATTGAATTTTATGAAACTACGTGACTAAAGTAACAACTAATCATCATTATATATTATAAAACCCTCTATAATTGTGATTTTTGGGGCTTTTTTTTTATATTCGTAACCGTGTACACAGATTACAAAATGTTTACACTTTGTTTTAGATTCTGAACGGAGTGAAGAATGTATTGATTTTACAATGACGTGTGTTTTTTTTTTTTTTTATTTATTTTAGATTCTGAACGGAGTGAAGAATGTATTGATTTTACAATGATGTTGTTTTTTTTTTTTTTTTTTAATTTTTTTTGTTCTGTCGACACGTTTTGGGGCAGTAAAAATGCTTCGATTGCCTTATGTAGCAACTTTTCTGAAAGGAAAGTGAATCTATTTGGTACTTTGGGGGTCAAAAGTTAAAAATTTCCAATATTTTTTAAATGCGACGGAAAAACCATAAAAAATTTGGGAAAACGGGAGTTTTTAGCAAAACAGTTTTTGACTTACCAAATTTTTTATTTTGCTATAACTCAAAAACTAATCGATGTAAATACTTGAAATTTTCACCAAATGTTTAGATTAGCGTTTTCTATACACATTAAATTTTCAAAGTATTTTGACTTTTATTAAGCTATTTATAGACAATTGAAATTTTCAATATTTTTAAGTATTTTTTTTTAATAACGATAAAATTTTTTGGCTGCCTAGAAAATCTTGAAAATTTAATACAAGGTTTCTTATAAGTTGTTCCTTAACTGATAAAAAAAAATCTAAAATCGTAAGTCACAATTTTTTTTTATAAGTGCTCAAAGTTACAATTTATACGAAATATGTAAAAATCACGATAATTTGCAAGTTTTTTTGTAGTTAAAAATTCATAAAATTTTTTCTGTTCATACTTAAGGTTCAAAATTTAACACGAGGTTATGTATAAGCTACTCTTCAAAAATCTTTAAAAAAATTTCTACCGGAATTAGAGGAAAAAATTTTATGACTGTTTGAAATTTAAATATTTACGAAATTGCATAAAATAGCGATTTATTCTCAAACGATTTTAAATATTTTTTATAATTCAAAAAGTATAAGTCGCAGATTTTTGAAATTTATACCAGCTGTTAAGATTGGTATTTCCTTTATGTCATATTTTTTCAAAATATTATATTGATTTTTAAGCCACTTATAGGCATTTAAAATATTCGATTTTTTTACATTTTTTTTTTATAATCGGTGATAAAAAAAATTTGGCTCGTACAAAATACTTGAAAATTTAATAGAAGATTTCACAGAAGTAGTTCTTAAAGTCATTCAAAAATTATTAAAATCCATAGGCACAATTTTTTTTTATAAGCGTTTGAACAGCGAATATTGACAAAAAATTACATGTAAAATATAATATACTGTATAATATTCTAGACTGACAAAGATATCGGTTTTTTTTAAAATGCTCTAACTCAAAAATGAAATATCGCAACAACTTGAATTTTCACCAAATCTTTATATTGACGTTCTCTATACATGGTTAAGATTTCAAAGTATTTTGACATATTTTGACTTATTTATAGACAATTTATATTTTCGATTTTTGTTAAATTTTTGTTTTTAAACATCTATAAAATTTAATTGATTGAGCGAAAACTCTTGAAAATTTTATACTATGTTTATAATAAGTTAAACTTATCGTAACTAAAAAATATCGGTGATCGGTTAACTCAATTTTTTTTATAAGCCCTTAATTCTTAAATTTGTATAAAATGTGTAAAAATCACGATAATTTGCAAGTTATTTTGTAGATAAAAATTCATAAAATTTTTTCTGTTCATACTTAAGGTTCAAAATTTTAACACGAGGTATGTATAAGCTACTCTTCAAAATCTTTAAAAAAATTTCTACCGGAATTAGAGGAAAAAATTTTATGACTGTTTGAAATTTAATATTTACGAAATTGCATAAAATAGCGATTTATTCTCAAACGATTTTAAATATTTTTTATAATTCAAAAAGTATAAGTCGCAGATTTTTGAAATTTCTACCAGCTGTTAAGATTGGTATTCCTTTATGTCATATTTTTTTCAAATATTATATTGATTTTAAGCCACTTATAGGCATTTAAAATATTCGATTTTTTACATTTTTTTTTTTATAATCGGTGATAAAAAAAATTTGGCTCGTACAAAATACTTGAAAATTTAATCGAAGATTCCACAGAAGTAGTTCTTAATGTCATTCAAAAATTATTAAAATCCATAGCACAATTTTTTTTTATAAGCGTTTGAACATCGAATATTGACATAAAATTACATGTAAAATATATTATAATGTAGAATGTTCTAGACTGACAAATGATATCGGTTTTTTTAAAATGCCCTAACTCAAAAACGAAAAACCGCAACAACTTGAAATTATCATTAAATCCTTATATTGACGTTTTCTATACATGGTTAAAATTTCAAAGTATTTTGACATATTTTGACTTATTTATAGACAATTTAAATTTCGGTTTTCTAAATTTTTCGTTAAAAATAAAATATACTTATATAATATTTATAAATAACATTGTATTATATTCTAGACTAACATATGAACTCCGTTCAGAATCGTTATTCGTATACAATGATATCTATCATTGCATTCAAATTTAACAAATCCATTATAATAAGACCTATCCTATAAGCGAGGTGCACTCCACCCCTAACTGTACAGCAGAGCGAGGCCCATCCGGTTCTTTTTTTTTTTTTTTTTTTTTTTTTTGTGTCTGTCGACACGATTTGGGGCAGTAAAAATGCTTCGATTGCCTTATGTAGCACTTTTCTGAAAGGAAAGTGAATCTATTTGGTACTTTGGGGGTCAAAAGTAAAAAATTTCCAATATTTTTTAAATGCGACGGGAAAAACGGAGTTTTTACGCAAAACTAGTTTCGACATAGTCAAATTTTTTATTTTGCTATAACTCAAAAACTAATCAATGTAAATACTTGAAATTTTCACCAAATGTTTAGATTAGCGTTCTCTATACACCATTAAATTTTCAAAGTATTTTGACTTTTATTAAGCTATTTATAGACAATTGAAATTTTCAATTTTTTTAAGTATTTTTTTTTTAAATAACGATAAAATTTTTTTGGCTGCCTAGAAAATCTTGAAAATTTAATACAAGGTTTCTTATAAGTTGTTTCTTAACTGATAAAAAAAAATCTAAAATCGTAGGTCACAAATTTTTTTTATAAGTGCTCAAAGTTCCAATTTATACGAAATATGTAAAAATCACGATAATTTGCAAGTTATTTTGTAGATAAAAATTCATAAAATTTTTTCTGTTCATACTTAAGGTTCAAAATTTTAACACTAGATTATCTATAAGCTACTCTTCAAAAATCTTTAAAAAATTTCTACCGGACCTAGAAGAAAAAATTTTATGAGTGTTTAAAATTTAAATATTTACGAAATTGCATAAAATAGCGATTTATTCTCAAACGATTTTAAATATTTTTTATAATTCAAAAAGTATAAGTCGCAAATTTTTGAAATTTCTACCAGCTGTTAAGATTGGTATTTTTTTTCTGCAATATTTTTTTCAAAATATTATATTGATTTTTAAGCCACTTATAGGCATTTAAAATATTCGATTTTTTTACATTTTATTTTTATAATCGGTGATAAAAAAAATTTAGCTTCTACAAAATACTTGAAAATTTAATCGAAGATTCCACAGAAGTAGTTCTTATTGTCATTCAAAAATTATTAAAATCCATAGGCACAATTTTTTTTTATAAGTGTTTGAACAGCGAATATTGACATAAAATTACATGTAAAATATAATATAATGTATAATATTCTAGACTGACAAATGATATCGGTTTTTTAAAATGCCCTAACTCAAAAACGAAAACCGCAACAACTTGAAATTATCATTAAATCTTTATATTGATGTTTTCTATACATGGTTAAAATTTCAAAGTATTTTGACATATTTTGACTTATTTATAGACAATTTAAATTTTCGGTTTTTCTAAATTTTTCGTTTAAAATAAAATATAGTTATATAATATTTATAAATAACATTGTATTATATTCTAGACTAACATATCATCTCCGTTCAGAATCGTTTTTCGTATACAATAATACCTATCATTGAATTCAAATTTAACAAATCCATTATAATGACCTATCCTATGAAGAGTCGCACTCCACCCCCAAGTGTACAGCAGAGCGAGGCCCATCCAGTTCTTTTTTATATTGTATTTGAAGGAAATCTTATAAAAATCCTGTACCAAATTTTTCAGTGGTAAGTATCTAAATTGAAAGATTTAATATTATAGATTTTATAACTACAAAATGATTTACGTCGTTTTTTCATTTATTATAAACAAATATAATTGGCATATAATTATTTTTAAGATATTTTTCATACTAAAATTATTTCATCCATATTCAATGAAAAATAATTAAAAAAATATAAATATCCATACATATATACATTTCTTAAATGAAACAATCTTTCAAAATATATGTTATCTATAATGAATTATGATTTATTAAGCATTCAGTAAAAAGTTCATGACACTACTCATTTTCTCAAATATAAGTGAATCGTGATCATGGACAAAATAAATGAAAAATAACACACATGGTAAAACAAATTAATTCCTCGTTTCTTTCAAATTAGATAAATAATACCTTAAAACAAATATCTACGTTAGAATCTATCCAAAATAATTGTCTGCGTTTTATTTCTTTTAAATTTCATATATACAGAACCCTCATGGTTCTAATGTTAATGTATTACATTACCTTAATCTCTCACCACTCAATGAACGACGAACAATTTTACTTTCAAGATTTCTGCATAATTTATTATTAGGTCATATTGATTGTCCGGATTTGTTATCATGATTAATTTAAAAATAAATAATCTCAATACCAGAAATCCGAAACCTTTCTACCCGCTATTTTCAAATAAGAATTATATTTTAAATTCCCCTGCAAACCTTCTGATGGTGGCTGGTAATACATATCCCTTTGATTTTAAATAATTTGTATATTATCTGTATTGTATACTTATAAGTTATAATACTTTACGACTTTTCTCATTATATTCATTTAAATAGTAATAGTTTATATTATAAAATATTATATTTTGTTTTGTCTATATACTAATAGTTAAGCTCTTTGTACACACAATTTAAAACTGTAATAGGACTAACGTCCGTATATTTAAATAAATAAATAAATACATCTCATTTAGTTACCATCTTTAAAAATACAAATAAGTTGATTTGAAATTAAGATTTTATTAGAAGTCTCTTGGTATTTTACTTTAAATATAAAAAAAAAAATTGATTGTGAACAATTATTATAAATCTATTTATACATTTTTGAAAATATTTTCTAAATTACTTAATCTCACTCAGAAGAAATTGTATTATCTTAGACCAATACTATTTCTAAATCACTTTTAAAAAATGTTGACTGAAAAAGACTCATATGTTATTATGCAACTAAAACACTATAAACACTAGAAACAGGTGGATCCGTTTGATTATTCAATTTATTGTATCAAAAATCAGGCAAGGGGCAAATGCGTAAATTGTCCCGAAGGGATTTCTCTGGACTAATAAGCCGTCGTTTTTTTTCATCGTGAGAAACCCTAAATAACTTATAACCACACATTATATCATAATTTATATATATATAATTAATGTACTTACATATATCATTATAATAACAATATTAACTACAATCTTTATGTGGTGTAGGGCAACATTACAGTCAAGTTGGAGTAAAATCACATTTTTCCTCTCGAGTTTTCCCAAAGTAAAAAAACTTTATACCGAGAAAAATAACACGGAACATTATACACGGTATGTATTTATACGTATTTTGGAAGCGTGTTTGCGTTAGATTACATTTTATCAGACATGAGTACCTGTAGTAATACAGCGGGTTGTTGCCATAATTACTGAATAAGTAATAAAAACTCGTAGAGTCTACTTCGGAGAAATGTTATGAAGAAAAAAAAATGTTGACAAGTAAAAAAAAATGTATTATGGTATTAAGATCTTACATGAAAAATGAAATCCACAATCATCACGTATACATTTTCGATAATTATTCAAAAATTTTATTTTTGTCTGTAATTTTGAGTGGTATCATTTTTCTTTTTTCTTTTATTTATTAAGTTATACACTTTACAAATGTTTTTGAAAACAATTTTTATGTATTTTTCTGATAGTATTTTATTGATAAAATATAAATCAGAGAAACCAATGAATATTATTCTTTTTTTGTTACATAATTAACGTAAAAAGAAAACCAAAGGTCACTTTACCTTGCACGTATTTGTGCATTGTTTAATTAAATCTTTTACATGGTCAGAAATATCCACTTGAGTTAAAAAAATAAAAGAAAATTCGTAGAAAAATTCACTAACGCTATTTAATTGATATGAACTGCTCGAAAAAAAGAATCACACTACAACTATATTGCATTTTGCTATTGATAATTATCTGCAATTGACACCCACACGTTACTAAGTGGCCAAGATTTACGACTCGTATTTTTGATGATGCAGAATCAATATAGTAGCAGTCCATTAGTTGTTACAATTTTCGTGTTTTTATTTTCATATAAGCAGTAAATTATACATAACGTAAGATAATAAGCATAGTTTAATATAAACACACGAAAACAGACACGTTAGGGTATAGTATAGAAACCTCCTGATGGTAGTGATGGGACAACGACTAAAAATGCACGAGTATGAGTTACTCGTATTCCCATAAAATTATCTAATTTAATCATCTTTGTGAAAAATGTAACACTTATCAACAATCGGTGTACAGTTTCAAAATATTGCGTAAGTGTCGGACGAAAATATTACATCGAATTTATTTACTATGTGCAGGAGGTATAGGTGTAAAGGTTTTCTAACTGTTCGAATTGACATCGAATCATTTTGTTTGTGAAATATTTCGGCTATAATAAATTTATAGTCAAACTCAATATTTTTCTCTCCAATTAATCATTTCACGTTGGTTTTGGATAGTTTTTTTCCTATTGAAATTATTTTATTCCTACGTGATAATAATACATAATCGTGTATGTGATACGATAATAGGAAAATGTATTGTTATAAATAATTTTTTGGTAAGTATTTGATGTGAATTGTGAGCGTTGAAGTTATAATTTTACATCCGTGTAAATCTTGCACGTATTATGAATCACAAATACTACTGCAGTATACGGCTCGAAAACGAACGGTATATTTTCGTAAATGTTAAAATGATGTTTTCTTATCTTTTTTGGAATTTTTTAATTTAAATTAATCCTTAAACATTGAAATGTTAACTCATTTAAATTATTTTCAATTTATAACTGTACTACTAGTAAATGTATTATGGTTATTAGAGTAGTAACGTGTGACAAAAATGTAAAATATAATTGAGTCCAGAATAAATGTTTTATGTGGTGTGAGTTATCGATGCAACTAAAAGTTAATTTCATCTCAACGTATCATGAATAATTAAAATCAAAAACATCTGCAGTCGAAAAAAAAAAGAAACTTTTGGTATGTATAAATAAAAAAAACTTTTACCATTCTTAAAGTGCTATTTTTCTGAATATGGAAATTAATGTGATTTGATAGCACGTTACTTAAAGTTTAAATATGACACCTAATTTACATACAATTTTAAGACCTATAACAGTTGTCAGGTCAGTGGCTGAATAATCCAATTTAAAAGCCAACAAATCGTTTTTAAACGCCACACAATTTTATAACAAACAATCGTCGACGACGATAACATCAAAATAACAATGTCTTCATATGGGCTCAGGTTAACGATGTTTAAGTATGAACACGTGTCAGTGGGTATCACTGTTAAAGTAACACTTATAAAACTACGTCGAAAACGAATGTATATCAAAGTGAAGTAAACGTGTACGTATGTCCACTAGCAAGCGTAAATAGTGAAGATTACGCTCCGCAGGAAACTGTGAATATCATTATTATACGGTGCCATTTGCAGAAAACAATTATAATGGTACGCCGAAGGTGAAACAGTAAAATAAAAAATTATTACGTTTTCACGGTTAAAAATACGTAATGATATACACTTGCATCCGTGCAATGTGCATTTGTGATTGCATTTAGTGATGGTGTTCAGAAAATGAGCTATCAAAGACATGTTATAATCAAGTCCGTAGCCAGAAAAATATTTCGGGGGAGGGGGAGGGGGAGGTTAGAGTATACATTTTATATTATGTAATAAAATATGAAATTATAAAAAAAATATTATTTAAATTAAGAATATGGCATTTTTTTTAAGAAAGTCGGTTGGTAA